>JAVSIQ010000405.1:0-68978 GCA_038502775.1 Hippodamia convergens
TTACATGATACGAGTTTCAAAACTTACATTTCCATTTCTCTTTGGTAATGAAAAGAATGCACATTTAAGATTATTCTTTCTAGTATTTCTGCAATTAATCACCATGCATTTCGAATTTCGGCCAGTTTTTAACACAAAATTTATAACAGAAAAACACACAAACCAAGATTATGAAGTGAGCTAGGTGCTATTTATTTCAGTGGAAAATACGCGAGAAAATACAATCATCATTCAGCAAAAATATTTATTCAAGTATTTCATTCAAAATTGACAACAGCCTACAAATCGGCACCCCAGAGGTAAAGCGTGTTAAGTCACAATATCAAAATTACACAGAAGAGAGATTTTTCAGTTCGATCATTGTTTCAAAGAATGTGTACTGCCATTATTTGGCGACTTGATATACCTAAGGAGTCAAAAATGTGTTCCGCTAGCTAGAATTTACTATTGTGAATCCAATATTGTAAATAGTCTCTTCTTCTTCTTCTTCTTGAAATAGGACGGAGTCCTGTCATTTCTGTCATGTGCCTTCTTGTGACATTAATAATGTCCAGCTGTCATTCCAACGTTTTGGGGGCCTACCAACTGGTCTTTTCGTTCCTGGATTTTGCGTTTTGGCCCACTTCGCAAGTCGCTCTGGACCCATCCGATCTACGTGATCCCTCCAATAGCAGCGCCTTGTTCTCACCCATCGAACAACGTCCTGTACTCCTAATTCTAGCAGAGTGTCTGTATTGCGTATTCTATCTCTCAGTGTTATTCCTTTTATTGTTCGCAATATTTTCATTTCTGTTGTTCTCATTTTTCTTTTTGTTTCTGAAGTCTCTGCTCTCGTTTCAGCAGCGTAAGTCAATATGGGTCTTATACAAGTTTTATAAATTCGCGTCTTACTTTCAGTGGTCATATATCTGTTTCTCCATATTACATCTCGTAAACACCCTGATATTCTTGCGGCCTTCCTCACCTGAGTGTCCACCTCCTTCGCTATGCATCTGTTGCTTGATGTTACTACACCCAAATAGCTGATATTCATAACCTGATCTATGATTTTGCCATTTACTACTAATTTGCATCGTATCGGTTTCTTTGGATATTACCATAGATTGCGTTTTTTCGCACGAAATTTCCATATTGAGTTTCTGAGCTGTCAAGTTGAACCTATGTAGGAGACGCTGTAAGTCGTCCTCATTTTCAGCCGTCAGAAATGCGTCATCCGCATAGCAGAGTATCCTCAGACGACGATCGCCCATTTTGAAACCGGCGTTAATTTCATTTACACTTTCAATTATCTGGTCCATTATTGTATTGAAAAGGCACGGACTAAGACTATCTCCCTGTCTGATCCCAGATAAAACCTTAAGTTCTCTCGTGAGGCCATGTTCTGTTCTTATCTTCGTTTTATTGTTAGTATTGAGTTGCCTCACTAGGTTAATATGATGTTGATTCACGCCTTTTTGTTTCAATCGATCAATAACATCCCGGAGTTTCACTCTGTCAAATGCTTGCTTCAGGTCTATAAAACATGTGTACATAGGCTTATTGAACTCTATGGATTTTTCTATTAGTTGACGTAGTATGAATATTGCATCCACAGTAGATCTATTTGGACGGAAACCTTGCTGCTCCTCGGAGATCTCTACCTTAGCATTAATTTTAGTCGCTAGTATTTTTGTTAATAACTTTAGTACACTGCTAAGTAATGTTATACCTCTATAGTTCTTTGGATCGGATTTTTGTCCTTTTTTATATATTGGTATTGTTATACTCGTCTTCCAATCCTCGGGTATTGATCCAGTATGCTCTATCTTGTTGTATAGTTTCATTAGTTCTCTCTCGATCTTTGAGCCTCCATATTTGAGCAGTTCATTTGGAATACCGTCTGTGCCTGGGGATTTTCGGTTCTTCAGTTTTTTCAGTGCTGTCTGTAGTTCTTCAAGTGTGATCTGATCCTCTGAATCATACGGAGAAGAAGGGCATCCGGTGTAAATAGTTCGTGTCTGAAAAAATGTGACTTAACATACTTTACCTCTGAGGTGCTGAAATAATCTCTATATAATCCATAGGCGATTTCGATTGACTTTGGTTCTTGGTTGGTTCATAGATTGGTCCGTCAGTTTTGGACCAACCGCATTCGAATGACAAATTGGTGACGTCTCGAACCAGCTGTTTCGCCGAAACTTGAACCGTTTTCGAAAGCGCGGTTCGTTTGACGTTGTCATTTATGAACCGAGCAGTCAACCGTTACCAACCAAACGAGCCATTCGAAATCGCCTCATGCCAAATGGACCCTAATTAAATATTTTAACCATAACCCCATTACTTTTGAAAAACAGATGTCGCTGACATCACTGTAGTCGCTTCGTTTCCCATCTTTAAACTCTATAATCTTTGCTTTTGTCATTATTGCGTCATAGAAAACGTACCCCTCTTACTGTCTGTGTTTGAAAATAAATGAGATTATTATACAACATGTCAGATAGTTTCTCTGCTTTTGGCGTCCTAGAGATTTCGGTTAGCCTTGAAAGAGGTATCAATTTATGTTTGTAGCTATTGTGATTTTACCTTTTTTGGTGAGTACCCATTTGGAGAAATCGAAATGTAGAATGAGAGAATATATCGTAGTTTTCAGGCAATTGAATGCTGACTATCCAGACATCAAAATACTAGACGCGGTTGTGAATGGACCGGTCGCCGATATCGAGAAATTGAACAAAGATGTACTCCTCTACAACCTACAGTTTTTGCAAAAAGTCCACACGAACAGAGATAGAAAAAGGCGGTTTTATACCAGAATTAAAGGTGCCTGAATTAATTCGACCCAATTTTCCATGATGACTTTCTCATTTCAGGACAACGTAGGTTGGACGAAATCCCCTTGACTGAGCTCGAGAAGCTCGGAGTTTTCCTACAAGGCATTCCCTCTTACGATTTGCGAATGGAATTGGACTGTAATAACGTGGATATAGTCTCCTTCTTAGGGAAAATGAGGCTGAGGCGGAAATTATTAGGTATTAGGAGTTTAACTAACAAAACTAACATTGAAATAGATTATTGAGTACTTATTCTCTTGTTGAACTTTTTTCGGTTCAATCGGCGAGGTTACTGTCATTCTTCTCTAGTCCACTCTGTTTAACTCTTCATTTACTGATGACGATTTTCTATTGAAGTGTAACTTCACAGAATTTTGACTTTCCTTAAATCATGCGCCTCTTCTCCTTGAGATTACTAGAAAAAATTTGCAACCATTTTACCCAAATAAATCTGTTTTTTCGCTCAATATCATTGCAGCCAACAGTCTTTAGTTTCCTTGGTAATTTTTATACCATTCTCATTTCAACTAAGGTAATTTAGTTTATCATTCTCTCATTTTGTTAAACACCAATTTCATCACAGTATCCTCATCTAAACCACTGCTTATTTTTGTTGTTAAGCTTTTTCCCCTGGTCGAGTGTCTGACACTGCTGATCTTTTCAATGGGTTTTCTCATTGGCTACTTGTCTGCCACTGCTGATCTTTCTTGTCGTGTCTTTCCCGCTAGTCTTGTTTTGCCCATTTTTATTTTTTTTTTTTGTAATGTGCTTTTTCAACTTCTCACATGACTGCCACTGCTCTGCTCTATTTCTTGTTCAGTTTTCAATTGTCAAGTCTCTGCCAGTACAGATGCATATGAAATCCACTATAACATAGTTAAATTCTCTGAGAAAATTAGGAAAAAGTTCTAGAACATGATGCTGATAGTAAATTTCAGTTTTCATTCAGTGTGCGACAACCGGTTCTTTCAAATTTGAAAGAGCTGGTATAACATATATGAATGTGTGTCCGATTACCCTTTACGGGTTTTACGAGCCTTCACACTCAGCTACGATTTCTGCTATTGTCAATCACATGAAACCTTCCTCTAGGAAATTTCTGCGTCGTGTCCGGGACACATGAACTGCCTCTTACAAGAGTTACCCAACACTAGTTTCGATAAGACCTTTCTTAAAATTTCCAACACTCAATTTTCGCTTCTCACAGGTTTATTTATAGACCACGTCCATGAGATGCCGACCTATGTTGCGCTAACCATCTGTCCTCACTAGCCTCTAATAATCCAAATACAGTGATTGTGGGGGACTTCAATTGTGTAGACCGTCATCACCATCCTACCCATATGTCGAGCTGGCAATTGGTTCCAGCATGCGACAAATCGTTGAGAGTCCCAACAGGTCCAGAAGCGGCCAAACTCCTTCCTTATCGATTTGAATTTCGTCTCAGACCCTCAACTCACTTCAGATCTGAAATATCTTCCCACTTTTGGCAAATCTGATCACGTCACTTTATCTACCGAAATACAGTTCCACTCCTCATTAGCCATGGGCCATCAGTACAAGACTTTCGCAAGCTGAATTACGAAGGTAATTCCAATGGGCTGGAGATGATTGACTGGAAAGCATTCCTGAACCTCTGGATGACATCGATTTGGCTTGGAGGAAGTTTGCCAAACCGTCAACGAGATTTTTGCTCACAATACCCGAGTGGAGAATGTCAGACATAACCCTATTAAGCTCTGGACCAACGATAAATGTCTTCGTTCAATAAGAAGGAAAAAAGCACTATGGCAGAGGTACATTAGATCAAGATCGATGGATGATTACAACGCTCACCGTAACTTCTCCAAAACGGTTTCTACGTCGCTGCATCAATTTAAAACCAACTTCGGAAACAGTTCAGCATCTTCCAAAAACAAGAAAAAACTCTTTAAATACATCAGGTCCTCTTCCAACTCCAAAGTAGGTATCCCAATCCCAGTCAAAAACCTTTCTGGTGATATCTGTAGCAGTCCCAGAGAATCGGCTGATGTCCTGGCTGATATTTTCTCTCACGATTTCTCGCCCGGTGCAATGCCACTACCCGAACTCAGATCACCTCGTTCACATTTCTAAATTTCCAGTGTCAAAATAACCGATATTTCGGCAATTCAAAGATATTCTTCATCCCGATCTCTGCGAAAATGACACTATGGTTGCGCCAGTTTCCTTACTGATACCATTTACGAGGGAGGCGGTAAGCTAGTCTGGGTGTCCCAAGAGACGAAGAGAAAAAATTGGGGGAATTACCGCTTATTGGCGGTTGTTTGCCATGGATTCATCCGGGTTCAAGTTTTGGACGTTTGTATCGGGAAGTTGATGCCCAGCCTGATGCCAGAATTTACCTATAGGTTGTACACCACCGTTGTATGAGCCTTAGAGGCTCCTGAGGACGTTGAGGTTTTTGAGCGTCTTGTTTTTGCCGTTTGGGCTCTTTGTCCTTGGGCGTGCTGACCTCTGACCTGTTCCGTTTCGTGGGAATGCTCTTAGAAGCCTTCGGACCAACCAGTTTTGAGGCTTCTTCCCTGGCTTTATCTGGCACCATTCTAGCCTTTATGAGGTCGCGTGGTATCCAGAGTTAGCATCTTCAGGACTAGATCTTCCCACTAGCCATGCAGACATCGGCATATACTGTTCCACCTTGCTTGAAGGAAAGTTTTTTATTGTGTCATTCATGCACTTGGTTCAGGCGGTTAACCCACAACCCCGGGCATGTGTTATCTGCCCGAGAGACATGACCACAGTCGGCAGATTCTGCTTAACGATATAACAGACATGAGGGTGTTAGGCCCTTGCATGTCCAGCATCGTTTACCCCTGTGCAGAGCCCAAGCCACGACATTACAGCAGGTTAAGGGTTGGCCAGTCTTTGTTTCACCTCTCCTCTTGGTCCTTTTGACATGAGTTACGACTCTGCCAGGAACCGGAGTTCCAGTCGCTAAGGATCAAGATTCACTGCAGTTACTACAAGCCCCCACACCGCGTCAAGGTGCTGACCTAGTGAGGGTTATTTTGATTTACTACTTACCTCAATATTTATTTATTTATTTATTATTATTTATTATACAATATTACAAGAGTTGAGGTTAAGAAACCTATAAACTCAAAAAGAATATACAGAGTTTGGTACGCATACACAATAAAAGTGGGATATTGAGAATGAAAACAAAAAGTTAATTATTCAACAAAAATAAAAAATATGTAAATATATCCAGACTGCAGATTAGTGCCCTCGATGAGCTGATTTCCATGCGTCATATCGGTTCTTGAAAGCGTTAACTGATGGGGCCTGCACAACGGAGTTTGGAAGACTGTTCCAGGCACCGAAAACTCTATTGGGTAGAAAGTTCTGACGCTGAGTGGTTCTGAAGTTTTCACGTTTCAGTTTGTAGTCGTGACCTCTGAGATGGTTGTTATTCAGAGTGAACATGTTACCTACTCTGTCACCCAACAATCCGCGAATAGCACGGAATGAGTAAATCAGGTCCCCGCGAGCTCTCCTTTCCTCAAAGGATGTCAACCCCATGGATCTCAGTCGCTGCTGATAAGTCGGTCGAATAGGTCCATAGCCAATACGAGTGGCCCATCTCTGCGTGGTCTCGAGTAGGTCTACCTCGCCTCTCGTTGTACACCACCAAACCGGACCTCCATATTCGAGGGTGGGGCGGATGTAGGTCTTCAAAATAGTACCAAAAGTTCTTACGTTGCAACCCTTAAAAGATCTGTAGAACATGTAGGTTAGTTGTTTGGCCTTGGACGAGATGTTCTCGATGTGGCTACGCCAGCTGAGGTCGTCCGAGACTATGATACCAAGATCAGAAATTTGGGAAACGGGTAACAGAACATGACCGCCTATGTTGTATGAACGACGAGGGTTATTTTTTCCGATGTGCAAGATGGTGCACTTACTTGTGTTGAGAGGGAGCATCCAAGTGTCACACCAGCAGTTAAGGCTGTCCAGGTCATCTTGAAGTGTTGAATGGTTGGAAGTTGGTGAATTGTACAATTTGAGGTCATCGGCGAAAAAGGATGAAGCAGATCTCAGGTGAAATGGCAAGTCAGAAACATACAAAACAAATAAGAGAGGACCCAAGACAGAACCCTGGGGTACACCAGAGAGTACCCGCCAAGGCCTTGTAGAAAGCTCGCCTCCGATACGAACGCGATACGAGCGGTTTCGATAGAAAAGCCTTTATCCAATTCAGCAGTCCCCCCCTGATCCCCAGGTGATCGAGTTTAGTTAGGAGTCGACCGTGTGGAACCCTGTCGAACGCCTTCGAAAAGTCGAGGTAAATCACGTCTACAGGCTGACCGGCGTCCAACGATTTGGTCCAGTCAGACAAACAGGAGAGAAGGTTTGTGATAGTTGAACGCCCCGGAACAAATCCATGTTGTTGGTCCGGTATTATCTTATGTTCGAGGGAAAACCTCAGAATCTGGTCACAAATTATTCTCTCCAATACTTTGGAAACGACTGATAGGAGGCTAATGGGGCGGTAATTATGAGGTGAATACTTGTCTCCTTTTTAAAGATAGGGGTTACACAGGCGAATAGCCAGTCAGAAGGAAGAGAAGAGGAAGATAATGAGCCTCGAAATATGATACTGAGAGGTGCTGCAAATGCACTGGCACAGCGTTTTAAGAGAAGTGTTGATATTCCATCACCACCGGGTGCCGAGGAAGAGTTCAATCCGGAAAGATGCATGCTAACAATGTCTTCGGTTATTTCGATATTGGAAATATCGAAATGAGAACGAGGTGACTTAGGTAAAGGCATTGGGCCGGGCAATTCGGGTGAGAAAGCGTGAGAGAAAACCTCAGCCAAGACATCAGCTGACTCTCCGGGGCTGCCACAGATATCACCAGAAAGGTTCCTGACTAGTGGAATACTCACATTGGAGTTGGAGGAGGACCTGATATACTTAAAGAGTTTCTTCTTGTTCTTGGATGATGCCAAAGTGTTTTCGAAGTTGGTTTTAGATTGATGCAGCGACAGGGAAACGTGATTAGAGAAATTACGGTGAGCTTGGTAATCATCCATCGATCTTGATCTAAGATACCTTTGCCAGAGAGCTTTTTTTCTTCTTATTAAATGAAGACATCTATCGTTGATCCACGGTTTAAGAGGGTTGTGCCTTGCATTCTCCACTCGGGTATTGTGAGCAACAATCTCGTTGACGGTATCGATAAACCTACCCCACACCAACTCGATGTCATCCAGAGGTTTAAGGAATGATTTCCCAGTCAAGCATCTCCAGCTCATTGGAAATACCTTCAAAATTCAGCTTGCGAAAAGTCCTGTACTGATGACTTGTGGTTATGGAAGAGCGGAACTGTATTTCGGTAGATATGGTGACGTGATCGGATCTGCCAAATGGGGGAAGATGTTTAAGATCTGAAGTGAGTTGACGATCGGAAACGAATATCAAATCCAGTAACGACGGAGTTTGGCCATTTCTGTACCTGGTGGGACTCTCAACGATTTGTTGCATGCCGAACCAATTGCCAGCTCAGCATATGGGTAGGATGGGGACGACGGAGAAGGTAGTTGTAAAAGTGGCCATTTTAGGTCTGCACAATTGAAGTCCCCTACAATCAATGTATTTGCGTGATTAGAGGCTAGTGAGGCCAGATGGTTAGCGCAGCATAGGTCAGCATCACAAGGACGAGGTCTGTATATACAACCGGTGAGAAGCGAAAAATGGGGGTTGGAAATTTTAAGAAAGATGTTATCGATATCGGCCCAGTCATGATGCGAGGATTCGATTTTGTATGAATCAGTTATATGTTTGTGTAAGTAAATGCATACACCTCGATATCCAGGTGTTTCTCGGCTGTCCTCTCTGAAAATTGTGTAATTAGGAATATGGATTACCGAATTCGTGACTCGAGGAGAGAGCCAAGATTCGCAGATGAAGATTATAGAGGGTTTATGCAGCTGTACGAAAGATGTGAGCTCGGTTAACTTGGACGGTAAAGATTGAATATTCGTGTAGATGACATGCCAGGAATGTAGTTCGCCTCAGTTTTTTGAAGATCGTTTAGTTGACACCGGAGAAGTGGTGACTATAGTAGGGACTTGCTTGATGTATTTAATGGTTAGATTCTTTTCACCAGCGTCCTGCCGTCTCTTAAGTTCCTCCCTCAGTATGTTCAGATGTGATATCTGGCCTTTAGTTTTATCATCCTGGATCTTTATCGTTCGGAAACGGGGGTTGCCGACTAATGAAACTTTATTGCGCAGAATGGTCTGCACTATTTCAGGATTGGAAAATGTAACTCTTACCCAAGGTGGGCGAGTGGAGTCCTTGGCCGGTAATCTAGTAACGTTGGAAATATGTTGACTGGAGGAAGGTTTGATGTGATCGACAATAGCAGAAATAGAAGCTAAGTCTGAAGGCTCATCGGACACAGGAACGTTGGATATGACCAGGTTATAAGAACGCTTCATCCGATCTAGAACTTCAGGAACGATCATTTCAGATGAAGTAGTGGGTGGTGATTGATGAGGTCTGAGATTCAAGATCTGTTCGGTGATAGTAGAAATATTCTGCGATAGTTCGTTCTGAGTTTCCTTCAATGTTACCAATTCAGATTCGCAAGAATCAATTTGAGATTGGTGCTGTTCTAGAGTTGCAGAGTGAATTTTAATGGTTGCAGTGCAGTTGTCGAGTCGAGTTAGAATATCGTCCTGCCTTCTTTCAACACGTTCGAGAGCTGATGTTATGTTTCGAACTTGTTCCATCATTAGATTGAAGTGCTTCACGGTTAGAGCTGTGTCAGAAGGATCTGACACAGAAAGTGAAGTAGTAATAGAAGATGGAGACACGGCGCGGGAACCGCTCGAGTTGCTGCGTAGGAGGCGTTCGCCCGAAGTGCATGCTGGGCAGCACCACTTTCCTTTAGATTCCTTGAGGAATTCTAATTCCTTATTTGTGAGGTTGACACATACGGGATGGAAATACCTTTTGCATCCTGCGCAAGAAACGTTTGAAGAAGAATCTGAAGTAAGTTTGCTACAAATCATACAATTGCTAGGCATCGTGAAGCAGGATCGAACAGGTAGAGGATGGGAAAACAAATACAACTCTTCACTTCCCTGGGCCCGTAGGAAAGACTTAGACAGATAGGGAAGGCCACGGATGAGGAAACGAGTTGAAGTTCTAGGAAAGCGGGTAACGATATATGAAGACAACGAGTTTCCTATGCGAGTACGCAAATGAAAACCCACTGCGTGAAAGTAAAGCAGTACCTCGTTGTACAGCGATGTGAGCCCGACAGCCGTCGAGCGGACACTGGTGACCGATGACCTGGGGGGGACAGTGCGCGAAGCAGAGCTGACGCTGGTTTTAGTGGTGTGAACCGGTCTCCGCAAGGCGGGCAAGGTCACAGGATTGTTTACCTTTAACTATCGAAAAACTCACAAAAATGAATGAGGAAATTTCACGGGAGAAACGAGAAAAATCGATCAATCTCAGAAGTATAAGTGCTAACTTACAGTTTGAACGATGTGAAATAATATTGTGGGCGATATAACACACAATTTGAAAGCTATCAGAAAGAGCACAAGTAACTACGTCAGATCGTGAGCGCGTACCATTTTATGGTATGGTATGGTATATCAGATCAACTTTTTTTCGTGAAGGCATTGAGTTCTCTTTTTTTTTTGGGAATATGAATTGAATAATCATTCGTGTAAGTAATTTTTGCATTATATCAAGTCGATATCTTTTTGGTCAAATTTTCTGATTGATATGAATAGAAGCGACAAAGAAATTTGGCAATCTGAATGGAATGTATCCAATTTTCTCAATAAAAATCTTATTTCTGATCCGTCCATCAGAGTTCCTGGTTTTGACCTTCCCAGGAGAATATGGTCGATGCATCATCTCAGATCACACTTTCAAGATTTTCCTGATATTTAATATTTTAAGTAATTTTTTTTTTCAGGGGCGGGGTAAGGGTTTTTTTACAGATGGGGTTTTTTCCCCTTCCTCATTTAATCATACTACAGACCTGTATGGTTTTCCTGTGTTGAACCAACCTCAGCTAGGTAGCTTTTTGTTTCAATATGTATTGTATTATTTTAGCTCTCTGAATCAAAAGAATATACAGGGTGTCCGAGAAATAACTGTACATACCCTTACCAGAGATAGAGTTGGACTAGGCGATTACTGATTGACTATAAAAAATTAATTTCTGGATTTCCCTAGAAATCTACAGGGTGATTTTCCAACTTCATGGAAATACTCAGACCATCATAAAATCCAAACTTATTGACGGATATTATTGAAACTTGGGAGGTTATTGGCACATGCTAAGGTCGAGTCAGAAAGATTATTTCATTATTCCCGGCCGGACTCATTAATGTTCATTTAAAGTGTTCAGGGTAAAAAAAACTTTTTGTATTTCGAACTACAAATAATTGATTCGCTTTTTAGAAAGAAGCTAAATTATGCTACAATTTGTGATATCGCTTAAATTTGGCACATCAACAATTATTTTTTTATGAATTTTTGAATTTAAATAAAGATCGAAAAATTGAATTATTTACCTGAACAGGACTTATTCACTTTGTGGAGGTCGAAAATAAATAATAAATTTTCTTAAAAAAGTTACTGAAGGTGGGGAAGACTATAATAATTTGTTGATATACTGGGTGGCCACCCCAGACGTGGAACTCATTGCGATGGAAATCAAGGTATATTTCGAAAAAAAAATTGGTGAAGTGTATAGGGTATACATAAGCATATTTCAAAATTATTAGTATTCGATAACAAAGTTATAGATCAAAGTGACACTTTTTCCAATGTAAAAATTTCTAACTGAATTAGTAGAAGTATGAGTAGTGATTTTTCAATTTGTTAGTCTGTTTCTTTAAAGTTTACTTATTCAATATTATGAATATTATGAAGTACTCTGAGAAAAAGGAGATATGATTTTCAGTTTTGGAGAATGTTACGAAATATCTTACTTTATTCAAAGATTCAAGCTCAAAAATGCTTTTTACTGTTTTTTAGTTTCTTCTATTGGTATATTGTTTCGTTATTTTATGGAATGAGCTTATTGAAGCTCTGAACTCATGCTAATACTTTCGCATTTCATATTCAAACATGAAATTTTCAGTTCTCTTCATGGTGAAAAATTCAATTTTTCGAACTTTATTCAAATTCAAAAATTCATTAAAAAATGATTCTTGATGTGAAAACTTTGAGCGATTTCATAAAACGAAGCATAATTAAGCTTCTTTCTAAAAAGCGAATAAATTTTTTTGTAATTCGAAATACAAAGTACTTAAAATGAAAATTAATGGTCCTGTCCTGGAATAATGAAATAATTGATATCTTTCTGACTCGACCTTAGCATGTGCCAATAACCTCCCAAATTTCAATAATATCCGTCAATAAGTTTGGATTTTATGATGGTCTAAGTATTTCTTTGAAGTTGGAAAATCCCCCTGTAACTTTATAGGGAAATCCAGATATTAATTTTTATAGTCAATCAGTAATCACCTTGTCCAATTCTATCTATGGTAAGAGTATGTACAGTTATTCCCCGGACACCCCTGTATATATATATATATATATATATATATTAGACTGATTCAAAAAAATCGACTTTTTTTGTTTTCACGAAACCCCCCCCTAATTAGCTTCAGGGTATCGAAAAAAGATCTTTGTGAAAATATCAGCTCCAAATAATAACATTTAGAGGTCGCTCATCAATTATTTCTATTTTGCCTACTAATAGCAGGGGAAAAATTTCTTTTTTTCAATAAAAAATTCCTAGAACACAAACCAATTGACGGATTTCTTTGTGTGACACATTTTCGTGTAGGCAATCAGATACACTACAAATATGTCCCTTACGATATTTCGATAAAACGGCCTCTTCAAAAGTTATTCGATTCGATGCTAATATTGAGGTATTTTTGAAGAAAAAAAATATTCAAAAAAATCGACTTTACTTGTTTTCACGCAACCCGCCTTCTAATCATCTTCAGGGCATCGACAAAAGGCGTCTGTGAAAATTTTAGCTTTAAATATTAATATTTAGAGGTCGCTCATCGATGGTTTCCATTTTCGCTGCTGATGGCAGGAAAAAAATTCCTTTTTCAATAAAAAATTTTTTGTTCACGAACCAATAGACGGATTCCACTGTATGATACATTTTAGTGTAAAGAACTAGATACTCTACGAAAATGTTCCATACGATATCTCGATGAAACCACTCGCTCAAAAGTTATTTGAACTTTTTTTTCCTAAATAACTCAATATAAGGTATTAATATAGAGGTATTTTTGAAGAAAAAGTTCGAATAACTTTTGAACGAGCGGTTTTATCGAGATATCGTATGAGACATTTTCGTAGAGCATCTAGTTCCCTACAGGAAAATGTATTACACAGTGAAATCCGTCAATTGGTTCGTGAATGGAAAGTTTTTTATTGAAAAAGGAAAATTTTTTCCCGATATCAATAGCGGAAATAGAAATCATCGCTGAGCGACCTCTAAATATTAATATTCAAAGCTAATATCTTGACAGACGCTTTTCTTGGATACCCTGAAGATAATTGGAAATAGAGTTTCGTGAAAACAAACGGAATCGATTTTTTTGAATAATTTTTTTCTTCAAAAATACCTCAATATTAGCATCGAAATGAATAACATTCGATGCGGCCGTTTTATTGAAATATCGTAAGGGACATTTTTGTAGAGTATCTGATTGTCTACACGAAAATGTATCACACAATGAAATCCGTCTATTGGTTTCTGCTCTAGGAATTTTTTATTGAAAAATGAAATTTTTTCCCTGCTATTAGTAGGGAAAATAGAAATAATTGATGAGCGACCTCTAAATATTATTATTTGAAGCTGATATTTTCATAGAGGTCTCTTTTCGATCCCCGGAAGATAATTAGGGGGGGTTTCGTGAAAACAAAAAATGTCGATTTTTTTGAAACAGTCTAATATATATATATATATATATATATAATATATATATATATATATATATATATATATATATATATATATATATATATATATATATATACCTGTTAGGAAGGCGAATTGGGGTTCTGTACTGGTGAGCTGTTTGGCTAGTGACAAAATTGGTTGTTTCTCTCCAAACATTTCAAGATACTTTCAATACGTACTATTCATTTTTATAATGGAAAAAAGCATCATCCGCGAAAATCACATATGAAACAGCCTCTGTTCCTAGGTCCATTCATTCGGGCAATGCAATTCAATTAGTCATAATATCATATAACTAAGACGTCCTGCAGTTGTGCATTTGCCTCTTGGATGTAATAAATTTGAATAAATAAATAAATTAAACCACCATTCAAATACGGAGTTAAGGCTGATATTTGATGCATACCTACAGGTAGAGGAATAACCTACTCAAGGTCTATGCCACTGATAATTAACATCGATGATTTTCCATTCAGCCTTCATAGCCTCTGAGCTCAATATTCCTATCTATTAGATTAATTCTATGAAATTTCAAGGAATATGAGAATCTTTGATGAAAAGAATATGCCCCTCGATTGGAGGATAACTTCGTTTCTTATGAAACTGAAATTTTTCATCAAGAGTTTCAAGAGTGTAGGTTTTTTACAGGTGTGCTCGCTCAATGCCTTAAAAAGGAGTTCGGAAAACAGGTTTACCTGAATTACGGATTCATAAACAAGTTCGTCGGCGTTATTTGCGGCTACGGGATCGAGGAATTGGGGCAAATAGACGAGGACAATTTCATTCTGATAGACGAGGAGGTCTTCATCAACCTGGATGAGTGCAACATGCACCAACTGAAGGTATCATTAGGTTTGTAACACGGTTCCTAATCAGGAGGTCTGTTTCGTGTTTCTGCTCTTTTTCTTCTGTTCACACATACTTTACTGACTTTCCGATAGCACAGAATATCTTCAGGCAACCATTCTAACCTTTAATAGTCGCTAAAGTGGTGATTATTTTGACGCCTTTGAATCAGGGCCAGATTAATTATGTCGGGTCCCCTAGACGATGCAATTTTCGGGACCCCTTTAAAACCGTTTGAAGATCATCTGCTCTTTTTGAATTAATGGATGGATATCAGTAATGGAATCAGCAGTATTACATGACTCGGGATCTCATAAAGCAAAAGTTGAGTGTTTGTACTGATTGAAATGGTTATAAGGACACGGAAATGGATCCTATATCATGAAAAATGGTCCAGTAAGTATATGATCTTCCAGAAAATTGAAAAAAACGGTAGTGTGCTTATTATGTTGAATGCAATAGAATGCAGGTTCATTCTTGGTGTTTGTATTGAAACATAATTCTTCTTTTGAATGCAATAAAAAAAAATTAAGAAGAGAATAGTAGTTCCGAGTATGTACCTTCAGTTAGAACATTTCATACTTTTCAGCATAAGAAATTATCCATAATGCCGAACAAACTTAACCTTTTCTAATATATCATTTTATATCATCGTTAAAGAATTCTGAGACATAGACGAACGAAGAGAGTTTTGTCTTTGATATCACAAGACTGTATATTTAAGGTGCTATCATTACGTTCGGGAAAGTTGATTATACCATATTATCAAGAATTAATTTGATGAATTCCTCGGCAAGTATTATTATATATTTGCCTGCATGTCCTGCATCTTCTAATAATATTAGTTTATCGCGGCGTTTCTTGTGTCTGATGAGACACTATGATAATTTGTCCCAATTTTGTTGGATTGAGAAGTTGGGTGTTTTGCACTAAATACCGCGTGGTAGAGGCAACTGATAGCGAATTTGTTTAAGTCATGCTAATCTCTTTGAGCTATCTTTTCAGTGTGATAGTCCATATTATGATGTTCAACAGGAAACGGATTTGAATCCGTATCTCACATGTGTGAGATATGATGACTGTCCATATGCACCATTCTCGGCATATACGCACTCATTCTAGCCAGGTTTAGATTATAGAGAAGAAAGATTGGAAACGAAGTAACTACACTTACGTCAGCGCCATCTAGGTATTCCGAAATCATTCAGATAATATTTGAATGCGCCAGATATTAATAGGCTAAACAAAGATTATAGATAAGAAAGATTGGAAACGAGAGACTACACTTACGTCAGCGCCATCTAGTAATTCCGAAGTCACTTAGAAAATATCTGAATACGCCAGATATGCCAAAGATGTAATTAAGAAACACGTAGTGTATCTCTGTGGTTAGAGCGGTTGACTTGAGATCGTGAGGTACCGAGCCCGATTCCGAGCAAGAGGAGAAATGTTCTATTCGATACTTTGGCATTGTCGCACAAGATGTTATTTTCTGGGCTCGACAAAGTCTAAATTCAATTTCAGTAGGTATGATTTCAGCGCCATCTAACTTTCAGAGTTCCTAACACTACTGATACATGGACCTTTCCTATCTTTATACTCCATAATTTTTTATTCTAACCATACGAAGTTCAAGTTATATTGCTATCGTTTTATTTTCAATTTCCAACGAGAAATATTTCATCTAGATGTAATATTTCCAATATCACTGAATATACATTTCAGACTCTCTATGCAATAGCGGTAAAACCGACAGTATACGGTATACCCCAAGGATGGAACAAGGGCGTTGTTAGGACCATAGGCACTCTGCTGTCCATAACGCCCCTGAAAGATCTGTTGGGAATGGACCCTATGGCATTTACGGGAGTGAAGCCGAAGGTCTTGAGGGGGCTCAGTACTGAAAAGCTGGAGGTCCTGAAGGAGCATTCGCAGTATTTCGGACTGCACTCGAAGAAGGAAATATGGAAGATGATCGGTATACCGAGTGGTACAACAAGAGCTAAGGCGAAGCTGAAATTTATGTTTCATACCTCAGTGCTCTTTTTTGTTATTCTGAATTGGCTGTATTGAAAAACATTCTTGTTAAAAAACATCCAAAATCAGAATTTAACTGGAATAAAACATTCTTTCTTATGTCATCATTTGCGCCTAGTCAATCTTGAAGAAGGGTGAGAGACGATACCCTCTTCCTATAAGAAATCCGTTCTGCTTTTTTTTAGTTTAATTCATTATCAACGAGATTTTTAACAGAGCAGACTATACAGGGTGATCCAAGGTCGATAGTACGTTAGACGTTTACAGCGAACGTAAAGCAACAATTCATTGAAAATTCGGTTTCTTGGACAAGAACAGATGCTCTATCGATGTAAAATATTTTCAGTGTTGAGGTGTTGCCGCTCATATCAAAAAGTAGTCACTACTTTGTTATTTCAAATGACACAAACTGTATATTATTGCATTTTTCTATTCATCGTAGCAACACGATTATTTTGATATCACTTTCTCATCCTTATCTTCAGCGGTACCTGAGTAATTAAATGATTTCCTCTTTTTTGTGCAAAACATAGCTTTGGTTAAACATCCATAACTTCATTACTATTAATCTTAGCAAGCTGAAATTTCGTATGCAGAATGCTTAGAATCTATGCATCATGCAAGGGTCATTAAAAATTCGTTGGTTTATCGAGACATTCAAAAACGGTTGAAAGTGCATTTTTTCAAATGGAATGCCGTGTATATTTTGGGAAAAACTGAAAGAAAATTGAATTTCCTTTCGAATGATATATCACTTTCTCAGACCTAGATTGTAAGATTCTGCGTTGAATTAAAATTTCATAGTTGCGCACGTTTCATAGTTGCGACCTTCCTCCAACTACAAACAAAAACCAGCTTAAAAACTAACTTCAGTGGATTTCTAAGATTGGCTGATGACGCTTATGAGCTAAAAACTACCAAATAATAAATTAATTCTAATAATGAATTGGTTGAGGTTTTCACTGCCATCGTTCAATATAACCTGTTCTTTCGAGCATTTCGGCCGTCGTCGTATATTAGTTCTCGACGTTTCGGCAGTTCGATTGTCTGGCATCTTCAGGAGTTAGATTTCAGGAGATGTTCTCACTGGATTGAACTGCCTGAAGCATTCAATCCAGTGAGAACATCTTCTGAAATATAACTCCTGAAGACTTCAGATGCTCTAATCATCAATTCTTTAGATCAGGCGAACGAGGTGGCTATTGTATTGGTCCTCCTCAACTTTCCATTTATTCTAGAAATGTTCATTCGGCAATCTGAATACTTGTCTCCCTCTATGTGGTGGTATACAATCAAATGCTTGTAACTCCGAAACGAAAACGAATCGGACCTATGTTCATAGAAACAAAAATGTTCAAAAGAAGCACAGCTACCTTCTGTCAAAGTTTGTCATAGAGCTCGTAGAACACCCTGTATGAAAACAATTCGGTGCATCTACAGATAACGAAAATCTTTATGGAAACATAGGAATATCAGTGTTAAATTCGAATGAGCTCCCAGAATAGTAGAACAGTGGAACAATCGAAATCTCATTGCGATTCGATAACAAATAAGGGACTGGACTGTTGGAATGGCAAATCTCGGCAGGAGGGGGTGATCTCTGCTGCCGCGAATTGCAAAGCACATTAGTCGCATCTGAACGTCAAATGTGATAGCTAGACGGTTTAAAAATAAATTAGATTCGCGTAAATCAAAATTTTTGCGGTTAAAGAGGAAATTCAAATCATAAAATTTCACATCTATTGCGGATAAAATAAATTCTTTCATTGTTGCCTTTGGAGATAGGCCGATACCTTCACGTTCGGCTATCTCCAAAATAATCGAAAAATTTGTGCAATGTGGATGTTTACAAACATGCCGTCATTGCAGGATTGATAGACCACCGAAAACCATCAGTGAAAGTCGTTTGACGAATGAAGGGAATGTGTGTGCTGATGTTGAAATCAGTCCACCTTGTTCTAGCGGAGAAATTGCTGAAAAAGTCCATTTGGGCGCTACAACTGTTCGGAATATTTTGAAAAGAAATGGTTACAAATGTTATAAAGAGCGAACCCCTCAAGAAATTTTTCCAGAAGACCATTTCAAAAGAATGAAATTTTGTGAAGAAATTATGGAAAAAGAGAATGAGAGTAGTTCATTTTTGAGCAATATCATATTCACTGATGAGTCATCGTTTTCCTTGAATAGAAAACATAACCCATCCGTAGTAAGATATTGGTCTAGGAAGAATAAGAACCTGAATATATCTGTGCTTACCCAGTATCCTGAAAAGCTTAATGTTTGTACAGGAATACTGGGGATCCATTTTTCATCTAGGGTAAACTAAATGCTTCAAAATATTTGGAGCTTTTATAAAATCAAATTATTCCGACAATTCGACAGCTACCAATTAATTTCGATGATGTCTGGATTCAACAAGATGGCTGTCCCAGTCGTAACTCGAGAATAGTCTCTGATAATCTGAGTACGACTTTTCTGACCATTTCGCAAATGGGACGATCAAATGGCTCCACCGTTCTTCAGATTTATCTCCCAATGATTTCTTTCTTTGGGGATATCTGAAAAATTTGGTGTATGGGCAAGAAATTGAAAGAGCGACGAATATTATTGAACTAAGGTCCATAATAATCCAACTTTGTTGTGCTCTACATCCCCACCCAATCGAATCTGTCGGACCAGCCGTTTATTCGATATCACTTCCCTCTGAGGTTTTGATTTTACCACTCCACTAGAACATTGCCCTGTTCGAATTCACATAGAAACTGTGATGTTTCCAATTCTCTTTTCCCGATCTGTATATGTACGTCTTAGTTTTAGTTTTCATACACAATATGTGTATAACCGGTTTCAAAATGATTGGCATCTCGGGCGGCTGTGGAATCTCGAAAATATGTTGGTAATATCCCATAAGTGACTTTTGAGTTCTAGGATTTAGGTTGGTGTTGATTGAAAACACTAAGTTTTGACATTTCAGAGTTTGAATTCACCTCCTGTCCTGAATATATTTCGAATTAATTTCTGTATGCTTATGTTCTTGATTAAATCCATAAGTTAGTTTTGGATTTGAATTTTTCTCAAGTATTACCGAATTGAAAATGGCCTCGCCTAACTACAAGGGAACGTGAAGCAGTCGGTACTGCGAGTTTTTCAACAATTCAGCAGGTATTTCTGCCAGTATTAATCGAGTTTTGCTAGTTATTCAGGTAACAATCATTTACTTTTTCGATGTGTTTTCTGATAAATAAATGAGTCTCAAAATTTCAGTTTTCACCTAGAACTGTCAGATGAATTCTGGAGAAAAAAGAAGGAAAGACAAGTCATTACAATCAGGAGTGAGCAGTGGATGGAAACCTATTCCACATGATTATACCTTCAAAGAAACATTAAACGACGTTATTTATTTTTTAAATAAAAAACAATGAATGAATCAGTTTGTACTTCTTTTTTGAACTTCCTGAAAAGTAACTGAATTTTAATCAAAATCAACATTTGGTATATTATTTAATGAATCATGAAATGGACAATCTTTATAAATACAAATAATAAGTGATCTATTTTATAGCATTTGACTCTTCAAATGATTCACAATTTGTCAACAAATATTTTCTATTTGTTTCAACAACTTGGCTATGAAATTGTATTATGTCAGCTTCATACTTTTTGTTCGTCAATACTCAAAAAAAAAACACAGGGTGAGAACTTGGCTGAATTTCGATAGTCATAAATATTGCTGAAGGGTCTTCATAGAGAACGAACTTTTAGTTATCTTTGATGAAGTCTTAATTATTTGATGAATGATATCTCTACATTGGAAATGTAGAAACATTCCACGCTATTTTTATTATCAATCCTAAATTTTCAATTCCCATGCTTGATCTACAGCAGAATAGTGTGGGTGTGTATATTTGAGTCATCATCCCAGCTTGTTTCTCTTTTGCAATTGAAGCTAAGTTGGAAAATCTGTAAATACAAAATACAAGAATGATGAGAATAATGTAATTTCACAAAAAATTCTTCAAATTTATTTGCCTTGAAAAATATATTCAATCATTTTATAGGTTATATTGATATATTTCAATCTATGATGAACACACAGAAATTTTTAGTAACTTTTTGTAATTAGAAATAAAGCCCCGGCTGGAATTCCATGGCTTGCTCTGATGACAATCATTTTGAAACGGACTATACATTTATTTATTTCTCTTTTATTATTCTCGTTGGTTTTTTCGGGTGATTGGGATTTATTATTTGGCGGTTTTTGTTTTCACTCTCGTGTAACTGAAAAATAAAAGTGCGACATTCGGCTGAAGAGGAACATTACACATATGAACTATCAGTATTTCCTAAGATGGAAGATTACTTGTGATAATTAATTATTAAGAAAACCGCTTGAATATACCTAAAACATCGCTACCATCCAAGTATTTATCTCACTGAAAAAGAAGATTCAGCCTAGTAGTATCTATATATTAAACTTGTAGTTATTATTATTATTATTAAATCAGATCAGAAGCATAGGCGAAGCCAATAAAGACAAAATAAAATAAGAAAAAAGGTAATAATACTTATAAGTATAGGATATAGAGTACAAAAAAAGTATTTATCCTCACGAGTGACACTATTGGACGAGACGGCACCAGCCATCGAAAGCACTCCTCAAATCGTTCACTGACACCGAATTCAAAACAGATGAAGGCAGGCCATTCCACACATCAAACACGCCATTCGAAATAAAGTTCTGTCTCTGTGACGTTTTGACATTCTCCTTCGCCAACTCCAAGTTGTTGTTGATTAAGTTCAGTTCGATATTGAAATATAAAACATCAGAACTGGAAGACTTATATGCACATACAAATGGAATAGAAAAAAACACTGAAATGTCGGACAGAATAGGTAGGTATGCTCTCTCAAAAATTTTAGACGGTTAATTTTTTTTTACTTTTGAATTGGCTTTTAGCTAATCTAATGAGATATACTCGCCTAGAATGCTGAATCTTTTTTGGCCTTGATAAATTATAAGGTGAAGGAAGGTTTATTAAAATATATAGTTCTTAAAAACACTTTGATAGGAATTCCAAATAACTTTATTGGTTTTATTGATTGAGATTTGTAACGGAATCCATTCATTCTGCTATGTCTTGTAGAACAAAATCGTGCGAGATTATCTCAGTTTCTCACAGTTTTCATGGTAATATTCATTCATTACATGTTGGCTTCCTGCCACGGAGTTATTCAATATCTGTCAAATTTATAAGAAAGAAATTTATGAGAAAAAAGTTCAATGAATTACAAAAATTAACGTAAATACTCGTAATTCTAAGCCTCGTTTATTGCAACAAAAACTCAGCACTTCGTGGCTCATTTTTATTTTTAAACTCGTGAGAGAATATCGGTGCCTTCTTCACTCGTATTATAAGTAACTATTATTGAATGAAAACATTTCTTGAGACATGGCTGAGGAAACAATAGATGTTTTAGCAAAATTCAAATTGAATGTAATCTTTTGGGTTAGTACAAAATTCAAACGTTTTCAAGATTATCAGGTTTCTGAATACTTTAATGGAACTGCCTACGCTGTGCCTTCAATAATGAGTCGGTACCATCTGATTTGGATGCCCACTTATTTTACAAACGAGTCGCCACTGTCTCATGATAATATATTAAATTTTACGACAGCTGAAACATAAACTCGCCATGTTCATTTAATTATCCGATGGAATATCATGAGTGTCTAAATATCTGATAATGCAGTTCAGTAGTCAGATGAATCATCGATCTTGCCTGATATGCAATTTCGAAACACAAAGTCAACAAGGAAAATTCAAATTTTATACTCGGAAAGTCCGGTGGTAATCGAACAGTCATAGAGGTAGGAAAAGCCGAGATTATCCGATAACCAACGTCATCTTATTCCCAAAAATTTTGAACACAAGATAAGTACCTAATGAATTGGTTGAGGCTGTTGCGGGCATCGTTCAATATCAGTTTTTTTTTTCGAGTATTCCGGTCATCGTCGTTCGTTTATTCTAGACATTTCACCATTTCCAATGTTTGGCATATTCAGGATTTTTTCAGGTCAGGAATTGTTCTCGCTGATTGAAATATCAAGGGCTAGCTTTGTAGAGGAAGCACTAACTACTGCACCTCTCAAAGCGAAAATAAGGTTTTGAAATGTGGAGGGCACATTCGCCATATATGGAGTCATGATAGAGAAAAGCTCAATGGGTTTCTGACACACATTAACATGCACCCAAGTATATAGGGCATAGGGGATAGCGGATTTTAACATGGCACATAAATTAAGAGATATAACTTACTTCTTTCTTCACCACAGTTTTATTCAGTTTGAAATACAATTGCTGATCATTGATTTATTCACCTTGGGTGTGATATTCAGCGTAATAACAATTATTGTATACAGTTCATAGGCAGACGCTCGGGCAGACGTGTTTGAGATCGCTCCGTGTTTAATAGGCAATATTGTTGTTTTGAAGCTGAAATTAAACCGAAATAGTTACAGTTTTTGTTTATACCGGCTGTAGTAAAAGCTCACATCGTTATTTAACAAAAATCTTCGAGTTCCTTGTGATTATTGATATTCAAATAATTGTAAACAAACCGATAAATTCGCGAATATTGGCGATTGTCGGCATCTGGTTCCTTCAGAGATAACGAGCCTACCGAACATACTTAAGGTGTCCATACCTGCTAGTGTTTGATTGGGATTTCTAAATGGGAGATTTTACACAATCACAGAAGAAGTATTTGAGGGAATTGTTTGATGAATTTCAGAAAACAATTCATCGAAAAATTGAAATTCTGGAGGAAAACTTGACAAGAAGAATTACCGAAGTGGAAAACCAGTGTGAGGAAAGATTAAGGGTTAACGAGACTAGAATTAAAGAATTGGAAAAAGACAAGAAGCAACTCACTATTGAAATAGAGAACATAAATCGTAAGCAGAGAGAAAAAAATTTGATTATTTATGGGCTGAAAACAGAACCTGAGAGAAGGCAAGAAGTGGTCAGAGAACTCATTCGAGACAAATTACAGATTGAGATACAGCACCAAGATATAGATGATGTTCATATGCTGGGAAGAACTGAGGGTTGTCCCATGTTAATACAACTGTCAACGAGTAAACTAAGGAGAAATGCTCTAAATAAGTCAAAGGCTCTGAAAGGAACGGGTATTCATATCTCACCGGATCTAACAAAGGAAGAAAGATCTAAGAGAAGAATTCTAACTCAGCTTGTAAAGGAAGCAAAGGCCAAGGGGATAATAGCAAAAATTAGGGGAAATAAGATAATATCTGGCGACGAAGAATTTACACCGCAGCAATTTCGAGACAGCATAAATCCGGATATCAATCCATCGATGAAAGTTCAGCAGGTGGGCGATACCGAAGAGGTGCGAGGTAATTTGGTCAATAAGACTCTGATTGTTCAGCGTCCGAAAACACGATCGACTTCGCAAAAGTAGACCACTGTTAAGGTAAGATGAATCCATATATAGAGCAAATATTACCAAATATAGTAAACACAAAAATTGCCACGGGCGTAGCCCATTGCGACGATTTATTATCGAGTGATAGAACTCAGAAATTTAAGATTTTCCATACCAATATTAGGAGCTTATCAAAGAACCTGGATGAGCTAATTCTGAGTCTTAGTCGACTTTCAACAGTTTTCGATTGCATAGTACTTACCGAGACTTACCAGATTGAAAATGTTAATACTGTGTTTATGGAAGGTTATAAAACAATATATAATTTCGGAGATTTCAATAAAAATGATGGTACTGTAATTTTTATTAAAGACACATATACGATTCATCACAAGATCATAGATATAGCTAGCATTAAAGTTATCAAATTAAAAATTACTCTAAATGAAGGTAATACAATACAAATTGTAGCCCTTTACAGACCACCTTCTCAGAATGTGAGGGATTTTGTGGGGGTCTCGATCGGCTCCTAGCTGAGTGTAATGGAGACTTTATGGCGTCTATTTTTGTTGGTGATGTTAATATAAACATTCTTGATGAGACTGATGACGTGGTACAGGAATATATGAATTCACTTTATGAGGGGGGGTACATTTCGGCAATAAATACTCATACCAGGCCAAATGAGGGTACTTCAACTTGCCTAGATCATATGTTTGTGAAAAGTAAATTAGAAAATGATGAGTTATTGCGTTTGTTTGGCTTGATAGAATAACTGATCACTATCCCACAATTTTGACCATCCCATTACCTGGAAAAAAGTCGATACTTGAAAAAAAAGTAAATTCTAGAAAATATAAAGTCACCATCAGTTATCCGCAGTTGGAAAAATATCTGAGTGAAGAGACCTGGCAAAGTATTTTCAATTCTCTAGATGTGGATCACATGGCTACTGAATTCACTACTTCATTCAAAAAATACATCAACCTATCCACCACTAAGGTTAAATTGAGCAAGCTTCATACAAAACGCAAATCGTGGATGACAGATGGGATTTTGAAATCTGTGAACAAAAAGAGTTATTTATACAACGAAGTTATGCGCAATCCAAATAATGTGGAAATGAAGAAACAATATAGTTCTTACAGAAATAAACTCTCAGAATTAATCAAGGTAGCGAAAAATAATTACATGAAGCGCCAAATAGAGGAAAATTACCAAAATAACAAGGGATTATGGATGTGCATCAAGGAGATCAGCGGTAAAAGAAATAAACAATGCAATGTAAATGAAATTATAGTAGACAACAAAAAGATAACAGATAAGAGACAGATAGTTGACCATTTCTCCGAATACTTTACGAAAGTTGGCGCAGAGCTGGCACAGAAGATAAGTAAACGTGAAAATAAAACACCCAACCCTTTGAGAATGATGAACTCGTTTGGGATAATAGACACAAATGCGTTGGAAGTGAGTAACGTGATAAAAAGTTTGAAGTGCGGAAAATCCCCCGGATATGACGAAATAAGTGTCGATACATTGAAGAGAGTTGTTAAATTCATTTCTGAGCCACTGGCACATATTATGAACAAATGTATAAGATTTGGACAGTTTCCTAGACTATATAAGATTTCAATTATAAAACCTATTTTCAAGGTGGGGGACGGCTCGGTCTTATCCAATTACCGCCCAATTTCACTGATATCTAATCTCGGTAAAATTTTTGAGAAAATTTTGAAAGAAAGAATTACAAAATATTTGGAAAAATTCAATTTACTTTCCGATAAACAGTATGGGTTTAGATCACAAAAATCAACCGAAGATGCAATGGTCAATCTTTTGGGACATATATATGAGGCGATGGATGCGGGGGTGCCGTCCCTATGTGTTTTTATAGATTTAAAAAAGGCATTTGACACCGTCTCCCACTGCCAGCTCATAGAAACGCTTGAAAGGATTGGCTTTCGAGGTAACTCGCTAAAATTATTAGAAAACTATTTAAAAGATAGGGAGCAGATTGTAGTGATTGATGGTGTCGAAGGACCTAGAGAAGTGGTTGAGTATGGAGTTCCGCAGGGAACTGTTTTGGGTCCCGTTCTGTTTAGCATATATATCAATGAATTATTTCACCTACCTGTTGAAGGACATGTCATTTCTTTTGCAGATGATACAGCCGTGTTCTATCGCGATGAAACTTGGAACTTATTGATAGCTAAGGCAGAGCGGGATTTGATTCATATTCTGGACTTCTTTGTGGACAAACTTTTAACCTTTCATAATGAAAAAACGTATTTTGTCCCATTTGTCAGCTACACCCCTGATTTGCCTGCATGTGATCGTTTGTTGGTTCAATCTGAAAATGTAGTAAATATTGAAAAGAAAAAAGTAATTAAATACTTGGGCATACAGATAGATTGTCACCTAAGATGGAATTTTCATGTAGAATATTTAGTGAAAAAAATTAGAGGATTATTGCCACTTTTCAGACTTTGCAGAAACTTTTGTAGTGCGCAACATCTCCGAATGATTTATTTTTCAATGGTAGAGTCACTTTTAACTTACGGTTTGTTAGTATGGGGTGGTGTTAGTAAGGTACATTTAAGAAAGCTGAAAATTATTCAGAAAAGGATTTTGAAAATAATATATGGCAAGAAGGTAACTTACCCATCGGATCTGCTCTTCTATGAATCAGGGCTCTGTGATATCAGGCAGCTATTTTGTATCAAACTGATCACTTACCAAATGCAGAAAAAACAGCAATCATTCAAAGAACATGATTATGACACTAGAACCTCTCATCGATCACTGAAGGTGCCAAAAATGGAAAAAACAGTAGGTCAACGATCATTTATTTTTTTGGCACCGATATGTTTCAATAGTATTCCGGTAAACTTCAGAGAATTTGTAAATATAGTGGGTTTTAAAAACAAAGTTAAAGGATGGATACTTGCTCTTCCACGGGAATTTTGTCATGAATTGATCGATTTGAAAAACAACACGAAGTTATTTTGAATTGATATGATAGTTGCTTATTTGATTATTTGATGCTTATGAATGGGAATTTTTTTTGTATTTAGAAATCATGTACAAGGCATAGCCTTCAATGATTTCTTTTTTTCTTTGTTCTATATTGTTGTTGAAGCATTTGAATTGTTTTATTTTCAATTTGTTATTGTTGTAGTGGAAGCATGACAATGAAGAACCCTATTATATTATTATTATTATTGTGCATGTTGGGAGAAATATTCTTGATAACTTTTGGAGCAATCTAGACGTGAGCGAAAATCTATCTATCACAGTGAATCCACTGAAAAATGTGCTCTTTGCAATTATTTAACAATAGGTACAGTTCAAGGAATATTGAAGCTCAGGTATCGTCAGTGGATCTACTTTTTTGCTGCTGTTATAAAATCTTAAACAATTTGATAGTGTATGATGAAAAAAAATGAAGAAAAATTCTTCGAGAGAGTATCTATAAAATGTTCTTGTTCTTTATTCACTGACAACCTGTCTTTGCTCTGGAAGATCTTTAGTCCTTCAAATCAATATCAGGACTGGAAATGAATTTCGGACCAATCCACTATCAACACACATGTCGCACAATATTTACTGTCCCCAGGATTACAGCCTTCTGCATCCACAAGATGGCGTTGGGAGGCAGGTTCAATTCTCTCAGACGTTCTGATGTTTTTTTATGCACAAGTCCGTTGCAAGTTATTATTAACGGCTTTATGTCCACTCAGGTGCCACATGTCTCTCATCTGTCTAGCTAAAGCTTGGTATTTTTTTCTCGAAGTAGGCTTTGCCGATGTTCTGGTCCAGGAGCACCCAGAAGTCTATGATTAAAGCAACTTTCTCCAGCCAGGAGTGAGGCACTGAATCGAATGCCTTCTGATAATGGATCCAGGCCATCGCTATATTTTTCAATTTTCTCTTTGCTTGTTTCGTGATTAGGTTATCTATCACTAGAAGTTCTTTGCTACCCCGTCGTTTTCGTATACACCCAATCTGCTCTCAAGCCATAATTTTGTTATTGGTCAGATATACATTGATTCTATGGCTAATGGTGGAGGTGATGATTTTATAAGCAGATGTTATAGGTCTATAGTTTCTGGGTTGAGACAAATCACCCCTTTTCGGGATCATGAGTGTAGTGCCTTTTGTGAAGCTCTCAGGTATAGTTAGGGGGTATTTTGAAGCGAGTTGCATGAGTCGGACCTCATCAGTACGGTGAAAAGTTAGAAATTGAAATTTCATAACGGAGTCAACACAAGGGAGCCAGCCGCACATTTGCGATTTCCGTTGGAACACCCTGCAAGTACGGTTGATTTTATGCGCTTCTTCAATGGTGTGTCATCTCTGATGGAGAAAAATCCGAAGGGGCACTATCTGATACTTGGTGACTTCAATCTCGGGCAGTTTTCCTGGACGGTTGAGGGGACCCGGGGATGGAGTGCGATCTGGTTGACAGTGATGTGTACTTGGCATTCGAAGAATTTATTTCGTTGAATTCTTTGTTTCAATTGAATGGTATATTGAATTCCCATAATAAAGCTTTAGATTTAGTTTTGTATAATGGTGATCATGTTGTGTGCCGGAGGATGCTCATCTTCCTTCATTAGATATATAAATTGATATTCCAGTTTCCAACAATGCTTCCAAGTCTCGATCACAACATAAATTTTTTTGTGCCAATTATGAAGAGATCAGGGCGGATCTGTCTTTGATAAATTGGAGGGAGCGATTATCGTATGCGGATGTTAATAAGTGTGTTGATAACTTTTATGAAACTTTGAATATAATCATTGAAAAATATGTAACACAAAGAAATGTGAAAAGAGTAAAGTA
The DNA here is from genome assembly GCA_038502775.1 of Hippodamia convergens. Taxonomy (NCBI): domain Eukaryota; kingdom Metazoa; phylum Arthropoda; class Insecta; order Coleoptera; family Coccinellidae; genus Hippodamia; species Hippodamia convergens. The sequence continues at coordinate 29,003 of JAVSIQ010000405.1, forward strand.
CTCTTTTTGGTATTCAAAAGAAACAATCGCTGCCGTCAATGTGATGACTAAATTTCACAAGAAATCCAAAAGATTTAGGGACAGATTCAATTATAAAATGCTTTATCTTCTTATTATGCTGCTGTCTTTGAAGGTTCGGGAAAACCAATTCTTCATAAAAGTAAGAACTTGTTCAGCACATCGGTTTGTATCGGCAGGATAGGTTTGGATTCAATAAAAAAGAAACTTAATAGTTTAGAGCCAAAATAATGGCTCAGAACCGGACTCGATTCCTCCTGTTCTTATTAAATTATGTGGCGATATACTTGCGGAGCCACTGCATATAATTTTCAATAAGTCCATACTCACTGGTGTCTTCCCAATAGACGGAAGTTTGGTAAGGTTGTCCCTATTCTCAAAAACGGTAACAGAAATTACAGACCAATATCTATCTTGAGCCATTTCGGAAAAGTTTTTGAATCTATAATATCCGATTTTTTTTCATGAGCTGAAATCTAAATTATCAGATCGTCATCATGGTCCGTTTTGACATATTTGGCCCCTTATATTGATTTTATCACAAAAAATATGGACGATTGTATCCAGATAGACTCCATTTATGCAGATATGTCAAAGGCTTTCGCAGGAGTACACCATGCCACTCTGTTGGCTATTTTAGCGGATTATGGCATAACGGGAAGTTTTCTGGAATGGAAAGGGTCCCATCTCTCATGTAGACAACAATTTGTGGTGGTAAATGGGGTTTCATCTAACGCGGTCGAGGTTACATCATTAGTCATACAGGGTTCACACTTGGGCCCATCCTTGTTTGAGATTTACATAGATAACATTTTGTTATCTGTATTGTTTTCTGTATGCTCTATTCGAAATGTATGCTGATGATCTCAAAATTTATAAGAATGTTCGAACTGACCAAGATCTTTTTATATTTGCAGGAGGATTTGGACCGATTGAGTGGGTTTTGTGAGGAAAGATACCTTGTTCTAAATCTGGAAAAATGAAATTCTTTTAGACTCAAAGCTTTCTTTCAGTCTCCACATTGATAGCATAGTCACGAAAAGTTTTAAAATGGTTGGCTTTGTCTTACGTGTGACGAAAGAATTCACAAGTATTTCAGCTTTGAAAACTTTATATTTCTCCCTTGTAAGAAGTAATTTGGATTGTACTACCCTATCTGCTCACCCCATTATCACAAGTACATAGACAGAATTGAAAGAGTGCAGAAAAAATTCTTCAGAAGTCTTAATTATAGATCCGGTAACCATCAGCCTGCAATTCAATGCGAAGAAAATTTGAAGAAGTATAATATACTGAGTCTGCAGCAAAGAAGAGTGCTCTTCGATTGCACCTTTCTGTATCGGATTCTGAATAACTATTTTGACTATTCTTTGATAAATTTCATCACCTTTAATATTCCCCAGTATTCGGATCATCGAAGAGAACTCTTTTATATAACGAAGTCTGCGAAAAATGGGCGATATCATTCAGGATCATGCGTTTTTATAACTGGCATATAGGTAGGCCGATTAGTTGAAATAAAGAGGTTTCCGATACAAATTCGAATCAAAATTCGCCATCTATTTAGGAACAACCTGTAACTTTTTTCTCTTGCATATTAGGGTAGTAAAATCTAAAACATGGTTCAAGTAACAGTTCCTGAAAATTTCATCTTTTTGGAGTGAAGGGAAAAGAAATAGCTGAAAATTCAGGACGAAAAACAGTTTTTTGTGAATAACTCAGAAAATATCCACTTTAGGGCAAGGGTGTGATGCATACACTCACATTATTTTTTAACGTAGATTCAATATCTGCCATAAAAAAATGGGGTTCTAATTTGAAAAAATTGATTTTTCACGATTTTGTCATCCCTAACTTTGAAAGGGATTTTTTCACCCCCTGTATCATGAATCGCGATTTCGATTTTCAAAGTGGGTATATCAATCTTGCATCTTGAAAAATCCCAAAAATGAAAATTTTCCATCCAAAAACCTCGAAGTTATTCTTGTTTCAGCGGAGCTCTATTTTCGATTTTTTTTTCGAATTTTCACGCTCAGAGAGAATTTTCCAACCAAAACTGAAAAATGTTACATCAAAATAACTTGAAATTTTCTAAGGAATCTATTTCTGCAATAAAAAAATGGTGTTCTAATTTGAGAAACGGAAGTTGACGTCATTTCCGGAAAAACCGGAGGTGCTCATGCCTTGAAAATATTTTAGATTTCATCAGCATCGTGAAATACTTATAAGTGCTGAATTTCAAGAAAATACGTTCAGTAGTTTCCCGTATAAATATGGGTGAGGTTCCTCGTGAAAGACCCTGTATTTTGTTATTATAATTTAATTCAAAATTTGTGAACCCCTATTACTGGCTTTCCTGTTAAAATAAATGAACATAATATGTCATCTTGAGTATAACCTAGTGTCCTATTTTTCTCAAATAGCCATAGCTCATAGCCACTACATATACTACATATTTGAGAAACATGATATGTTTACTTTTGTATGCCCACAGGGCATACAAGATATTTTAAAGGATGTGCGCGTGTCAGGAAGACACCTGCGACATTCTGCTGTCGATTTGGTATTTTAGTAGCGGTCTAAGCATCCTACGCATTCATTTTCAACAAAAATTTCATCATGTGTGGAATCGTTTTTAAAAAACGCACTCGCTGATAAGTATGTAAGGAACATTCTTAAAGAGCATGTAGTGCCATTTGCCCCATTTTTATGGACGATAATGCCAGACTCCATCGTGGGCGCATCGTTCAAGAGTACCTTGAAGAGGCTGAAGGACATCTAAAGGACAACAGGGATGCACTATGCAGCTTCACCAATTTTCCGTTGGATCTGCATTTATTTCCCAAAGTAAAACTTTTGACTCTCTTGAAGATGCCTTAAAGTCCAGTTCCATCTTCATGCATGGCATATTATATGTCACCTTTTCGAGAGTCAAGCGCCAACTTCGTGAAAAGTCAATTTTTCAAATTAAAATCCTCATCACACCCGGAATATAGTGTGGACAGTAGTGTATGCTCAAGCAGACCCTGATGTATCTTTGAAATACTTTAACAGCAAAAAATTGTAGGTACCTATTAAAAACACTGGAATTTTTATTTAAATGAACAAATTATAGTTATTTTGACATTAAGAGAGTCTTCCGGGCTTATTGGCCGTGGTCTATTAGGAATTATTGACCACGGCCAATAAGCCCGGAAGACTCTCTAATGTCAATATATCCGGTCGTGAAAGCCTGAAACTATTTATTATAGTTATTTTATTATAAAGTCGGAAAAATCATTATTCTTATTTCATTAATATTTAGTTGTATTCATGTTCTAAATTTAATTTTCAAAAAACGAGTCCTAACAAAAAAACCGATCGAAGATCGGTCAAATCATCAGGTACTATTTATCATCAGAGTGATGAATGAACATAAGTGCAAAATAGGTAGATATATCAAATGTAGTATTTTTCAATTGCAGTCGTTCAAAATCAGGAGTGAGTAGCAAAATGTGAATCAATTATTTATTTATGTGATATTTCTAAGTACATCAACTACAAAAGTTTGGTACTTCGAAAGATATTATATCTGATGAAAAACTTTAAGAAACAATTGACAATAAATTAAAGGCGAATTTTTATTTTAGGTGCCAGGAATAACAAAAGATCACGTGATATGCGAGCTGGTCCCATCTCACTGGAAGATCAGATCTTTAATTTCTTCGTATCATGATTTGAAAGAACCAAATTGGTAGAATTTGTTCAAAATACAAATGGCACCATATTTCAATATGTTATAGGAGTCCAGGGATACTATGTGAAATAGAAGATATTGTCAAGAGCGATGACGTCATTAATACATGTTGACATGTGCTTTTTTGATTGGGAAAGTGGTGGAAAGTAAATAGGAAAATAATTTGAGAAATCGTTGAAACGACAAAAAATTGGGGAAAGAAATGTACTCTTCACAGTTTATAACTCATATGGGCTTCTTTCAAATAAATATTGAAATAATAGCCACCTCACGGATTAGACAGAGCTCGTACTATAGACTATAGCCATGTTTTTTAAATTCGAAGCATGCCGTATTCTCTGAAGTCATTCATATCGCAGAATATTTGCTTCAAAAATATTTTTTGAGATTCTTTTTTATCGTTGTTCTTATCTGCAATCTAGTGCACAATCAAAACGCCTTGGCATTCTTCATTTCCTGATATATTTTCACTATTTTTGCACAAAAACATGTATTTTCTTTCTGATTCATCCCATTGTTTTATCTACGGGAAGATACGGTCGCCGTCATAATCCCAGGATTAAAATACATAGAGATTAAATTTTTCCTTCGGAATTCACAAAAATGATGGACGATTACATCAACTCGATCTTTGTTGTCTGATAAGATATACCTGTACATCATAACGGTTGATAAGTGATCAATAATGGCAGATATTCATTTTCCAAACTCAAAGATCAGCCTCGGCTTGTGTGCAACGGACTAATGATCCGCCAAATTTAACGTCATGGGTGGTAAATCGAGCAAAAAGACTTTCGATGATGTGATACCGGTAGTCGATGCTACTGCGTCCGGGAGTGAAATAGTGGAAAGTGAGGATAAATATGACGCTCAGGAGATCAGCTACATGCTGAATGAGCTGAGGACTAAGCCTGAAAGGTTCATTTTGGATAATCTCTTGATGTGCCTTGTGTTCTTCAAGAATTTCGAGAAGTAAGTATGCTGTAAATAAAGAATCTATGTAATCACGACAGTACAACGTCACATTTCGAGATATCATTCAGGTAGGTCGTGCTTTGGAGAAAATGTTTTTATTGTCAATTTGAAAATATTTTTCCTACTAGCTCTTGGAAAGCATTATTTTCTACACGTATCGACGTTTTAAAAGGAACATTTTTCTGCGCGCAAATAATAAAGAGTCCATAATGAAATATATATAATGAAATATATGTCTTTGAGCTGAGAGCACAAAAAAAAATAATACAAATTTTACCGCAAAAGTGTTTCATTATTAGTGATACTGGTTTGTTCAGATCCTGCATCAAAAGAATCTCCAAATTCCGTTAGGTACTGCAAAACAAGCCGCAAAAATTCCGTTTACGATAATACGAGTATATGTGTAAATAGGAAAAGACGGATTTCTTGCAATGGTATCTGCGAAAAGTATTTCTTTTGACCTCCAGAATCTATTGCTAAAATATATGCACAAGTCAAAGACCCACCCTGTATATCCATGTGTAGGTAAAACATGGATAATTCGAGGCTTTGTCAGTAGTTTTCTTTTTGGTGATCACAATTTTAACATGATCGGTTCAATTTTGGAATGGATTGGGATAATCGTCCAATATGCCATATTTATGAAAATCTGAATAAGCCATCTTGAAGTAATAATATAAGTGTGGAGTAGTGGATTATATTAGTATCTATTCTTTTGATTATTCAGGGATAAATGACATTAATTTGATGGTCGATTCAAAATCATTGCACATTTACAGCTTTCAACTTGACCACTCAGTTATTGACTCTGTTTGAGGGTTCAATCCTGAGTGGTTGTTTAAAACTCCGCTTATGGAGAGGGAAGGACGAGAGTAGACGTCTACGCTTTCGATTGGTTCACTGCTCCCACTTCGTATAGGTTTGGTTCGGGTCCTGTCAAGAACTAGCAACCAGGGGTGTTTAATATTTTCTTCTAGTATTATCTTCATGTTCATAAATCTCAATTTCTTTCATAAATAAAGTGTAAATGGACCCTGAACTTCTAGTTCAAAACGAATAAATAACAACATGGAGACTAACCATTCATCCTACAGGTCAATCATTTTATCATGTAAAAATTGATCAGTTTCGAAAACTCAAGTGTTGTTAAGTACAGCTTGAGTAAAGCTCATTTTGAACTGGAACGAAGTAACTGCTAGAGTAGGTAGTCAAATGTAGTAATATAGAATATAAATGGGATATCAATGTGGGAATTGTATTTTTTCAACTCGGTAGAATTGACAATTTTTATGCCAATGAGAATTGTGTGCGCTCTCGTTTTTGATATGGATGTCTCTAATGGATCAGATTGGATTGAACAGTTGTACTGGATGTGCATTGAATCCCCCCTTTTTCTTTGTTCAAAATGTATGTTTTTTTCTCGATTGTAAAATTTCATCCAGAAATAGGTAATGGCCTTTATTATTATTATCTATTGGATAATGCCACGAAAACAACACGAATGGTAGATTTGAAATTCAGAGAAACATTCAGTTCAAAACATTTCAAGGTTTCATGTCATATTCTCGACGAAATTACATCGTGTTTACCGCAGATAACTCCATTTTAATAAAATGCAGCTTAAGACACTAGAAGATAGACAACTTGCTGATGAAAGGCTTTATTGTCCATCTGAAGTGTATGTTTTGATAGGAGCTGTTTTATATTATGACATTATCTCAAGTGGAACAATTAGGTTGGGAAATAGTCATTTAGCTTTGGTAATTCAAATAATGTATTTTTGCGATTGCGATTGAGGTTTTCTATATAAATTATTGTAGCGCGTTTTTGGCAATTAGAAGAGATAGAAAGGGGGATCATCTTATTGTTTAGTCGCAAAAAATGTATATATGACATGCATTATTAAAGACATGCAACCAGTTCCCATTGTGAAACGATACGATTGTCGCAAATTGAAATGAGTTAATTGCGATTCAGTTGCTGCCGAAGTCCATCCGTTTTTTATGTGAAATATTTTTTGGATCTTCATAAGGTCCTATTATTTCAAGTAATTCATCCAAAAATGCGTAAAACTCATCCATTTGTATTGGAACAATTTACTAGGATAGTTTATCAAGTCGGTATAAACTTTGTGAAATTGCTCTTTCAATAGCCTTTCACTTATTTCTATATGCGCCGAATACTGTATTTTCCCTTATTCCTTGCTCGTGATAGTGAAAGTAATAACATTAGCGGTTTCAGTAAAACCCACATTATACTGAATATAGTTTCAATTAATTAACAGCAAGTGCAAGCATGGAACATTTTCAAATTGCTTCCTTGGCGGGTACACGAGGCGTTTGGAAACGGGCGTTTCCAAACACAAGAGCTATAATAATTCTGTACACAGGCAAATGGATCTAAAACTTGTGTTTGCATCATTTGTTTGTTGTACACATTAGGCGTTAGCAAAATGCACGTTTCCAAGAACCTGGCTAAGATCGAGTACAGGGTGATTCACTTATCTTGGTAACCCCCATTTTCTCGAAAACGCCTGAATATTTTTTCATTCCGTGAATGGCGTTTTGAACAAGTCAATGTCGACTTGAGATGCGCATAAAAATCTGCTGAATAAATAAAGACGCCAGGCATCCCGGCGCTATCAAAAATTTTTCTCCAAGGACATACCTTTTTTATCATGTCATTCGAAAGATAATTTCTTCCAGAATTTTTTTTCGAATACAATTTTCATCTATTTCTAACCGTCAGCGATCTGTAGCGTGTTTTATGTTAATTCTATTCCATTTATTTTTTCTGTATTGTGGTAGTCGTAGTATGCCTTTGGAGACATATATATGATTTTGTGCCCTGAAATCAAGAAGGCTAGTTTTCTAAATAATCTGCCTCTTCAAATATGCCAATGTGAAAAGATATTGAGATCAAGAATTCGGAAATAAATGGACCTTTATATTCTGACCAAGGTAACTTATAATGAAATAGAGAAATGATATAATTCATGTATGGATCATAATGTCTAGATGACCTTGATATGATTTTGTTTCGTAGAATGACGGAGTCTTTGTGACAAACTACATATTTCTCTATCATTATATTCATTAAATATTATATCTTATCACAATAAACATTTTTTTAATAACAAACGAAACATTCCGAATCATATGTTCTATATACCGGCCATTATGATCCATACATAAGTTATATCATTCCCCTATTTCATTATAAGTTACTTTGGTCAAAATATAAAGGTCTACTAGGGCACATGGGTTTCTTTTCTTTATTTTCAAATGGTCCAAGTTATTAGAATCAGTTTGATATAACATATTTTCAGGGTAGGTCTGGCGATATCTGATAGGTCCATTGGTTCCTATCCATTTATTTTCGAATTCTTGATATAAATATCTCCTCACAATGGCAGCGTTGTGACATGGAGCCCCATCTTGTGTAACCACATATTTAATCTTATTTGAAGAGGCACATTGACTAAAAAACCAGCCTTCTTGAATTCAAGGAACAAAATCATATCTATGACTCCACATGAAGTCATACTACCACAAAACAGAAAAAAATAAATGAAATAGAATCAACATTAAAACACGCTGCAGTTCGCAGACGTTAAAAATGGATAAAAATTGTATTCGAAAAAAAAAATCTGAATAAAATTATCTTTCGAATGACATGATAAAAAAGGTATGTCCCTGGAGAAAAAATTTTTGATAGCGCCGCGACGCCTGGCGTCTTTATTTATTCCGCAGATTTTTATGCACATCTCAAGTGTACATTGACTAGTTCAAAACGTCATTCACAGAATGAAAAAATATTCGGACGTTTTTAAAATAATTGGGGTTACCAAGATAAGTGAATCACCCTGTACACATTAGGTGTTGCTAACCGTGGTTTCAAAACAAAATAGCTCCGATGATTCCGTACATAATAATATTCAAACGCGCGATTTTGGTTCAACAAACGGGCGTTTTCACCTGTAGGGAATCCTTGGAGCTCCTGTTTTGTGTCCAGCAAACGGGCGTTTACGTATGTACGGAATCTTTGTGTTTTGAAACGTGCCCCAACAAAACGCACGTTATGAAACTCCTTATAGGCCACTCAGCATGAAAAAGGGCAAACTGAGGAAATTTGGGATAATAAACTGAAAATTCGTATACAGCTTCATTTTGGCCTTCTAAATGTTGTCTCAGAAGTCTCATATATTATCTTGTGTCTGCGTCGTAAGTTATTCGTGGTCAAAGCTCATGAAAATCGGTTTTTTGCAATTATCTCCGTTTCTATGGTTCCAATCACTCCAACACCTACTATAGTCTAAGAGCCAGCGTTCGGCAGACTAACGGTATTTTAGCAAACTTCATATTAATGTCAGGTATACTATGATACCTACCGTAGGTGAAATGGGGATTCGCTATGCTCGGCGATGGTTCTCTTGAGCGTGGCCGGAAGTCCAAAAACGTGAAAATTGACTTTTTCAACGTGGTAGTAGCATGTCTGCCTTTTTGATATATTGAAGTATACAACTTCTCTATCAAACAATTCAATGGCAGACATTTATTCCGGTTTCAATTGTATTTTCTAGGTTTATGAAAATCGAAAATTTCATAAAAAATAACGTTATTTTAGCAAGGCTGAAAGAAATATATGTTATTCATAATATAATTCTTTCTGTTTTACTCCCCATTTCATTGTGAACTAATGTTTTAGCAATGCTGCAATTTACACATGGTATTCATATTATCATCATGTATACATATTGAAACAAAACAGACAGATATATCGGTTCTAACATTAAGGCGGACCACATAATACTTCCGCAAAAGTGCTAATGAAACCATAAAATGTTCATTTATGATGAGATATTTGCTGCTTATTTTACTAGAAATCACTGTTTCAGCATTGCTGTAATTTTCACAAGGTATTCATGCTATCATTATATATACATTATGAAAAAACAGACAGATATATCGGTTCTAACATGTAGGCAGACAACAAAATACATTCCCTGTCGTGTTAATGAAAATGTTAGATTTGCACTTTTCTACTCCACATGATATTAAGAACCAGTATTTAAGCAATACTGTAATTAACACATGGTATCCGTATTATCATTATTTTATGTATACTTAAAACTCGAAACTTCAGAAACTAGCTGGTTCCTCATGGGCGCTGATGCAACAATACTTCGAACAGCAGCGCTTGCTTTGGTTTATTCTGCTGCTGAATATTGTTGTCCTGTTTGGTTGAACAGTGTTCATGTAAAAAAAATTGATGCCCAACTAAATTTTTCTATGAGGATTATTACTGGTACTATCAAGTCTACACCTACTCCTTGGTTACCAGTCCTCTCAAATATTGTCCCCCCATATTCGCAGAGAGACAACAGCTTTGAATTTTTGGAACAAATTCAATTCCTTTCCAAATTCATTTCCCATACTCACCTATTTTCCAGATAATAGGGTCCCCAGATTGAAGTCGCGTAAACCTTTTTGGTCAAATTTTCTGACTAATATGAATAGAAGCGACAAAGAAATGTGGCAATCTGAATGGAATGTATCCAATTTTTTCAATAAAGATCTTATTTCTGATCCTTCCATCAGAGTTCCTGGTTTTGACCTTCCCAGGAGAATATGGTCTGTTCTAAATCGCATTAGAACAGGCCATGGACGTTGCAATAGCATACTCTTCCGATGGAATTCGGTTGAGAGTCCTAGTTGTGAGTGTGGGGAAAATGAGGAGACTATAGAACATCTTATAAATAGTTGTCCCATTTATAAATTTCAAGATGATTTCGAGGCTATACATAAAGTAACGAATGCATTTCTAAAATGGGTGGTTAATTTCAAAATTATTTGATTTATTCTAAATATTCGGTTTCTTTTCTGCTTTTTTCTTTTTTCATTTCAGATTAAGAATCGCTAGCCGTTTTTGGGAAGAATTTATCGACGGATAACATGAAGATGATCTCACACTGATGTCTTTCAAGATTTTTCCTGATATTCAATATTTTATGTTATTTTTTTTACGGGTGGCAGGTTTTTTCGGCTGAGGTTTTTTTCCCCTGGCTATATAGTATCGTATGATACTAGTGATGATAGTATCGTATGATTCTATAGTATCATAGGAAGAATGTTATGATACCCCGTTCTCTTTTTACCTCAGCTAAGGTACTTTTTGTTTCAACATTTATTGTATTATTTTAGCTCTCTTTTTCATAAGAATATATATAAATATATATATATATATATATATGTATACATAATAAAACAAAACAGAATGATATATTGTAAAAAAGTAAAAATCTTACACCTTCATTCACACGAGAACGAAAGTATTATGTGGTCTGCTTTCATGTTAGAATCGATATGTCTGTCTGTTTTGTTTTATTGTGTATACATATTGGTGATATGAATACCATATGTGAATTGCAGACCTGCTGAAACAATATGTCTCAGTGAAAAGAGGAGTAAAAGAGTAAAAATCTTACACTTTCATTAACACGAGAACGAAAGTATCCTATGTGCTCTGCCTGCATGTTAGAACCGATATATCTGTTTGTTTTGTTTTATTATGTATACGTTATGATAATATAAGTTCTACGTGTGAATAACAGCATTGCTAAATCACTGGTTCTTATTGAAATTTGGAATAAAAGAGTAAAAATCTCACACTTTAATCAACACGACAGCGAATGTATTTTCTTGTCTGCCTACATTTTGGAATCTATATATCTATCTGTTTTCTTGTATTGTGTATAGATTATGATGGTATGAATACCATGTGTAAATTGCAGACCTGCTGAAACTGTAGATCCTAGTGAAATGAGGAGTAAAAAAGTAAAAATCTTAGACTTTCATCAACACGAGAACGAAATTATCCTGTGGTCTGATTGCATGTAAGAATCGAGATATCGGTCTGTTTTTTTCAATGTGTGTAGATAATGATAATATGAATACCATGTGTTACTTACAGAATTGCTTAAATACTGGTTCTCAATATCATGTGGCGTAGAAAAGTATAAATCTAACATTTTCCTTAACACGACAGGGAATGTATTTTGTTGTCTGCCTTCATGTTAGAACCGATATTTCTGTCTGGTTTTTTTCATCATGTATATATTATGGTAACATGAATACCATGTGTAAATTGCAGGTTTGCTGAAACAGTGGTTACTTTCAGCCTTGCTAGAATTACGTTATTTTTTATGAAATTTCAGATTTTCATGAACATTGAATTTTTTGATAGAGAAAATTGTATACTTCAATATATCAAAAAGGCAGACATGCTACTATCACGTTGAAAAAGTCAATTTTCACGTTTTTGGACTTCTGGACACGCTCAAGAGAACCATCGCCGAGGATAGCGAATCCCCATTTCACCTACGGTAGGTGTCATAGTATACCTGACATTAATATGAAGTTTTCTGAAACACCGTAAGTCTGCCGAACGCTGGCTCTCAGTCTATTATGAAAATTGAAGATAAATGAATGTGCCACAACTCAAATTTATTAAACAACTGAAGGTGTTCTCGATGAAAATTATTTTTATCAGAATTATGCATGCATATGTTATCCACTTTCAACGTTTTTCATGAAGATTCGCAATTTACATTAAAAGAGTTCAAGGATGATGGTTTACTATTATACTTCTTCGTGGCACACACACCAATATTTCATAAAAAATTGGTACGAAGATAGAAAAAATACTACGGAACGAGAAATACCAGCAGGAATAAAAAAAAATGATATTATCAGATTTTAAATGTATTGCATCTATTCTAAAATTAGTTGTTCTCGATCAATTCTAGTGATCAATAGTTTTTCTTCCGTTTTATTTTCTACACTCGATCGCTATTCAATGCGAAACACGCAATTTGACCCAAGAAGAATGTGCCCAAGCGGTAGTGTTGCGAGAAGAATAGTGGACATACACAAGAATTGCAGAAAGGTTTGGAGTTTCCCATACAAGTGTGTCCAGAATGTTGCAGCGATTCAGGGAGACAGGTATGAATGTCCGAAGACCAGGACAGGGTAGACCACGGGTAACAACTGCCATTCAAGAACGTTACTTGAGAGTTTCTTCGTTGAGACAACGGTTTGCAACCGCTCGCCTCCTACAAAATCAGCTTGAACAAACTCATGGGGTGCAAATTAGAAATTAGCACTCAGACAATAAGAAATAGCCTGAGAGAATATGATTTGAGGCCTCGTGTCGCGGCAAGAGGCCCAGCTCTTACCCCAGCCCATCGAAGGGCGCGTTTGGATTTTGCGAGAGAGCATATCCATTGGGAAGAGGCCGATTGGGAAAGAGTTCTCTTCACAGATGAATCTACATTCTGCCTCTACCATTGTGATCGACGTTCACTTTTATACAGAAGTCCACATGAAATATATGCTCAGTTCAATTTCCTGAATACTACTGGTTTCGGGGGAGGATCGATTATGGTATAGGGTGGAATATCTTTGACTGCTCGCACAGACCTAGTGGTCGTTGATCATGGAGCTATAAATGCTGATAAGTATGTAAGGAACATTCTTGAAGAGCATGTAGTTCCATTTGCCCCATACATTGGTGAAAATTTCATTTTTATGGACGATAATGCCAGACCCCATCGTGTGCGCATCGTTCAGGAGTAACTTGAAGAGAGTGAAGTCTCTCGAATGGAATGACCAGCAAGAATTCCAGATCTCAATCCGATTGAGCAGGTTTGGGACAACCTCAATAGAAGGCTGAGAAGTTCAGAAAATCATCCAGCTACTCTTAATGACTTAGAAATCTTGGAAGGATTAGATCAGAATATTTTAAGATCACTCATTTTGAGTATGAACCGTCGTTGCCGAGCTGTAATTAACGCAAGGGATTGAAATACCAAGTTTTAAATCACTTATCAGCATTTCAGTATTTTGAAAATTGTTCATTTCCCTTCTTTCACATAAGATTCGGTGAAATCCTGAATTTTTCTTTCATTTAATGTGCCTTGTTTCGTTCAAAATCTTTCCGAGAGAAGATAAAAAATAAGTTATAAAGTCAATGAAGAGTTAACTTTTATTAAAATTGAGATTTTCAGAATGTGCGTTAATTTTTTTGAGCAGTGTATTTACTGGATTTATTTCTATTACCAAAAAGCTGGCCAGGCGAACTTTGTTTCGCCTCAGTGATTCATAAAGTTGTATCAACAAAACATTGATATTTTTCAAGTAGGAGGTATATAAGACAAAATTAAAGTACAAAATATACAAAAAATTTAATAACATTGAAATAGGTAGGTATGTACATTGTTATTTTCATAAATAGACTTCACTTTACTTAAGCGGTACCTGATCACTATTTAAAAATTTTCACATTGTAGTACCTTATGATGAACCACATCTTTATTTTTTTTCCCGGCTGCGAGAATAACAAGAGTAGACGGTTTGCCGACTCGTGAACATGCAATATACAACTGGCCATGAGAAAAACAACGATTTTCTAGATTTATGCCACATACAATCAAGGACAGGCCTTGGGATTTATTATTTGTCATAGCAAACGCTAGACGAATTGGAAATTGAATTCTCTTGAACTCAAATGGCATATCTGTTGGGATCATCGGAATTCAGGGAATAAGAATTTCCTCACCTTTATATTTTCCTCTGAGTATTGTGAAATGAATTACGTTTCTTTTAAGAGGTTTCACCACCAAACGTGTTCCATTGCATAATTTTAGCTGGTTAAGATTTCTTAACATGATAACAACTGATCCAACCTTCAGTTGAAAATTGTGTGGTGGCAAACCCTGGTAAATCCAATGAGTTCAAAAACTCAGTAGGGTAATTTGTAGCTTCATTCTCGTTTGTTGCACTATTTACAGATTTATAACAAAGCAATGGATCAATAATTTCACTTTGAATAATCACATTTAACTGATCAACATATTTTTTCTTTGCCACAAGAATAGCTCGTTTACTCAACCAATTTAGATTTTTGTGGTTGGCAAATTATATTTGGAAATACTTTGCTTATGAGGTCATCCTGGGTTGACACAAAAGTGCAGAAATTTGGAGAAAATGAAATCGAACCTGTCGATTGATCGACAGGAACACGGCCATTACCTATATCCAGTAATTGTTCAGGGAAAATTCTGGCAGATAGATCATTCAACAATGTAACTCGCATGTTTGTAGTTAACTGTAATTTTTGCACATAGCGCCACAAAGCTGATGATTTAAGGCAAGCATTTATTTCAAGGGCAGCCGTCGATTTTGGAATGACCGGTTATGTTTGTCGAAAGTCACCAGACAATAGAATCAATGCGCCCCCCGAAAGTGATGCTGGATTCGATCTGTTGGCCCAACTTATACCCTGATCATTGTCGGAGAAGGTAGTGGGTTTACGCGCGCGATGTTGATTGGTCCATCGCTCCCACTTCGTATTGGCTTGATTTTGGTCCTTACCAACACCGGCAATCATGCGCTATGTACCAAAGGAGTTTCTTCCCTTCTGTTCATATCGTTCCTATGTTTATATATCTCAAAGGCTTCCATGTTCATCCTAGGATAGAAATTTTTGATGTTCAAAATAGCCTCTGCCTTTGAGAAAACAATAATGTGTCCATCTGTCAGAGCATGTTCCGCTAGTGCGGAGTTTTCTGTCTGATTGAGTCGACAGCATCGTTCATGCTCCTTAATTCTCGTATTGATACTTCGCTTCGTTGTACCAATGTAGACTTTGCAGCAGTCAAAAGGTATTCTGTAAATACCGGGTTGAGGGAGAGAGTGGATAGGCTTTGTCTTTGGTAGTTCTGATCATTTGACCATGTTTTTGAGTTGGCTTATAGACAGTCTCTATATTGTGCCTCTTTAGTATTCTACCAATTCTATCGGTGACCTTGGGGATATATGGTAAGATAGCTCTTCCATTGGGGGCGTTTGTTGATTGTTGAGTGTTATTAATTCGATATATTAGGGTTCTATTATGGTACATCAGATAATATTATAAGTCAAGAAATAAAAACTATATGCATAATTTCAAAAGAAGCACACGGTGAAACAGACTGACATATTTTATTGTGATGACTCAATTTCTGTAAAATAATTAATCCTTGATAAAGGTCCGATCTGAGACCGAAACATCGGTGTTTTTTGATGTAAAGAGGAATATCGATCAATATACTAATTATTCAAATACCTGAAAGAGTTTTCAATACTACATAAAATGGATGATAATATGAACCATAAAATTAATTACAATTTTCATCCAAAAATTAGTTAATCTAAGAATGATATTACGTAATTATCAGTCAATGACAAGTAATCAAAAATGCTATAGCAACGCTCGACATAGCGATGCGATTATTTGAAGAAATAAGTATGATTATTTCTTAACATAAATATAAAATAATGAAGATTGTGAATACAAATAAAAAAATATAAAATACACACAAAGTTCCCGCATTATTTCAGAATATTACAAAAATTCAGATTTCACAATGATCAACAATTTAAAGCTTGAAATGCTTCAAATATATCAAAAAATCATCAATGGTGTAAAAAGCTTCAGATAACAATAGATTCTTCAATTCCTTCTTGAATTTACTCAAATCAGATGTTGATTGCATATCACGAGGCAATCAGTTATATTTTATTCTCATATTACTCGGAAGGTTCTCATATAACTTGGTTTTATGTACCGGTACGTTGAAGTTTTCTCGGCCCCTTGTATTATATTCGTGAATGTCGCCATTTCTCAAAAAAAAGTGTCGATTGGAAATTGGAATAGTCGATAATGTTTCTGTCGTGTTTTTCCTCGTTTCCGTGTCTTTTAGAACCTACTAGTCACCTCTTACTAAATCTACGTAGATCACTTGAAAAATATCAATTTCCAGGGATCTGTATGACTTCTCCAACACCGCCGTGCCAAAGGAGGAGACAGATCTAAACGCCGAGCTGGAAAAAGAGGTGAAGTCATGCATCATGCCCGACACTCTCCTTGACAAGGTCCAAGAAAACGTAAGGTTTAGCTCAGAAAACGAGCAAGGTTTCGAACGCCTCGCCCATCACACAGTCTACTTAGTCAATGAAAACATAGAGGTTAAAGATGCAAACGACAAGACTCTTTACACTAATATTGACGTGCCTGGCTGTAGAGTTGAGATCGAAGAAGAGGAGGATGATTTGGTATTCACAGATGAGAAGAGCCTGGCGTTCGTCAGAAAGAAAAAGGATCCGAGATATGGTAGGTATTTTTATGGTAATTATTCGTGTCTTCAGTCAGTACCACTCGATTTCAATCAGGTGAAAGAAAATGCAGAGAATAATGATAATAATTCTATTCATTACTTGAACCTGATATACCTCCCACTACGCTTATCAATTAGAGAATATTTATCCCTTTGCTCCAAATCTTCTTCGAGTTATTTTGTCATGAATTTTGAAATTTCCTCTGTTCTTCTCTTCCCAATATCCAATCTGAATGACTGCTTCCATTACTTTTTTTCACACCATGATTTGTCAGTAAGTTTTAAAAATATAATTCCTCTAGTTCTGTGGCAAATCTGTTCCTTCTGATGTGTGTGAAGGCGGCCCAGCACAAATATTTTGTTGTGCTGAATTGGTCTAAGTATGTGCTACTTTGTGCGGTTGAATTTTTTTTCTTAATCCCATATGGTTCTCGAGATATTCCAAAAACCGAAAAAATGGGCCATTCCAGCACCTTTCGAAAAATTATATTCCAATTGTGCTACACATGTTCTGAGTTGTTCTGTTCTAGTTTTTCCGATAGTCTGCTTAATTTCCAAAAAATTATCGATATCGAAAAAAAGATATCCTAGTTATTTATGAAATAATTGATATTCTTACACGAGTTCAAAATTCAAAATGGAGCCACGAAGTGGCGAGTTTTGGAAAAAACGAGTGTCAGAATGAGCCTTCCATACGAGTATCATACATTATTGAAGTAAATATTGTTTAGTAATTTTTGCTTTGAAAATAATTGATTGGCAGAACTGTTTTCTACCTCATGAAATTTGACAGATGTAAAATAAATTCGTGGCAGGATGCCAACATGTCATCAATAAATAATACTGAAACAGTGTTCGAATAAAATTAGAATGAAATATTCTAAGATTGTTTTGTTCTACGAGATGTGGCGGAATGAACGGATTAGGATAAGTCACATAAGTAGAGAAATAAATAGAAATTTTTGTGCTGTCTTGTGACGTGAATAATTCCACGAAAATTCTTCAGAATTTCTAGCAAATTACGAAAATAACAAAAAAAATCATTCGAAAATTTTTCTTCATTTCAGAAGAAAATATTTTCAACAAACTGAGTTACTGGTAGGCGAAGTTGTGCCGTTGTAATATTCGAGAATCTTTCCAAAATTCACCCAAAATATAAGGAAATAGAAACACTTTATTTTCGACGTGGAAAGTATCATATGATTATGTAGCAAATGTGCCAAGTTGTTCTTGCCAGAATTTTACAAAAAATCAACAAGCCCCGGGCGGCACATCTTTGCGATGCCCTTTTGTCCTTCGTGAAAAGTATGTGTTGCGAAAGTATATTTGGTTTGCGTATTTGTCATTTTAACGAGGTATGCTAAAGTTATAAAAATAAATAAAATTTTAGTTTCGAAATATTTTATAATTCACATTGAAAAATTTAATAAATTAGCAAATACAGAAATGACCACTTTTGAAATTGATTTTTGGAAATTTGCAAGATTAAAATATTCGATTAAAGCACAATGATCTAATGAACGATCTTTGTCATTTTTGGCTGAATGAATAGCGAGGGTTGAAATCCGATCTTGTAACAGGTGTGGTGCGGTGCAATAATTCTCAGGAATATTTCAATAGTGGGGTCAACTTCAGTTAAACTTCAGTATACCGCAGGGATTTGGACAGATAATAACAAACAAATTATGATTTTGCCGACGTTTCGGAACAAATTGTTCCTTTCTCAAGGCCAGAAAAGATTTTATTGATAAAAGAGATATTTGAAAATGTAAAATTATAAAACCATACCTTATCATACAATGAAACATTTAATGAATAATTAAAATAGTTCAGAATGAATAAGTTTCGATGTGCGACAGTCAAAGGAATAGAGATAACAAACCCTATGGGAGATCCTCCTCTGAATTATATACGTTTAGGTAAAAACGATGCTCTGTTGACACATGCTTTTTCATCTGAAGTCGGCTTTCTTGATTAATCTCAACCAGTAGACATACACAGTACGAACATATACATATACAAGTGCATACTGATCCGGTCACTAACATAAAACAAACTTGGAGAGCTGTTATCAGTTAGGATTTTTTCATTCTGGAAATCATGTAATCGTGAATTGTACTTAAGTTGTTAGTATCTTCTCTGTAATTCACTGTGTTGTTTCTTCTCATGTGTACCATCTCACTCAATAGGCTTCTGAAATAATTCGGTTTTCTATCTAAAACGAACACATTCTCGAAATCAAATCTATGCCCTTCTCGGTGCGCATGCTATTTTGTTTTCAGCATTTGGATGTCTCATTCTGATGTTTGCGCACTCTGTCCTTCAAGTATTGTTTTGGTATTGTTTTGTTTGTCCTAAGTACAATCCTGGCAGGGAATCTTTTATACAAGACTAGATTGTATAATCGGGGGGTGTTATCTTTTATGTTGTTGAAAAAACATTTGTTGCTATCGAGGACATTGTATAAGGAAGTCGTGCGACCAAATTCTTTGAGGATGTTAGATGTTATATTTTTGAAATATTTCAATCCCGCAGTCGCCTAAATCTGTGAGCCTGTGTTCACCGAACCAACTGTTCTTTCGACGTCTCTACCATTGTTGACAAGACAAATCACATTTTGTTCAAGTCTATAGTTGTTCATCACTTTTCTGATGTAGTAAGGAGGGTAGTCTAAGAGCATTTCATTATGTTTTTCTTCTCAAACTTTCTATGCTGAGTGATAACGCTCTGTGAATTAAATTAGTGGCAATATTTTTCTTTTGTTTGGCATTATTTCACTTTATGTTTTACTGTTTCGAATTGTATGATAAGGTATGGTTTCATAATTTTACATTTTCAAATATCTCTTTCATTAATAATATCTTTTCTAGCCTTGAGAAAGGAACAATTACATCCGAAACGTCGGCAAAATCATAATTTGTTTGTTATTATCTTTCCAAATTCCTGCGACATACTGTAGATTTCTCAGCATGAACATGAATACTACAGAAACTTCAATTAATTTTTTTTCAACTATGAATTTCAGCACCGAGATAATGTTGTCGTTATCTTTCATACATACTAAAGAACATTATTCAGTTCTTTGTTCAATGCATGTCCATCAATATCATCTTATTGTCCTACTATCACAGATCGAAACTCAAATGTCACTTCCCCTTAACATCACATGTGCAGTAAGTTAATGACAACTAGGAAGGTGTAAAATATATCAGCAAATCTTAGCTGATCCAACATTCTACAACCAGTTATTGATGCTTTTTCTGGGCTGAAAATACAGAGTATCGTCGATTTGGGCTTGTAAAATGAATAAAAAAGAACACGACAATAAAAAAACCAAACAACACTTTATATACCATGAAATGGCCAAATTATGCGTTCAAAAATTGAGTGAAAAAGGAAAATCAAAGACAACGAAATATCGGAAATATAGTTTTTGTATGCGACATCAATTAAACAACCGGATGATTGACTGTTTTCGCATGAAAAAAGAATGTTTTTGATGTTTCGCTGTTTATAATTTTCCTTTTTTGGTCTATAATTGAACGCATAATTTAGCTTTGGTAAGTGAGTTTCAGTGCGGATCGTGGCTCTGTAACATGCCATTTTTTGATATAGGTATGTAGTGATCTTTGTTTTCTTATGTTTTATGTTGTCGTGTTCCTTATCATTCATTTTACATAAATTGACCATGATCTATATTTCTAGCCCTGAAAAAGCAACAATGTATGGTTGCAAAATCTTGGCTTCAGCAAAGACTTGCTTATTTATTTTACACCTTCCTAAATAAATCAAATATGCTATCATGATCATTATTGATACGAAAACCAGTTCTGCCATCTAACAATCTGTAAAATAAAAATCACTTTTAATTATATTTTGATAAAAACTACCATCATTATCAATAAAATTCAATAAATTAGAAAAAATGATGTACTAATACTCACACAGAATGCTCATTCTAACACTCGTTCATTCAAAAATTCGGCTCTTCATGGCAGACGCGGATCCAAAGGAGAAAGAGGACTGATAGAACGTGCCCGCCCTCCCAAATTGCCCGGGCCACCTCTAAAATGTTGCTTCTTCCTCTAGAATTTGACATACTGAGGCTAAAATAATAACAAAAATATTTTTGCAAATGGTATTTTGATTGGGAGCTACAACATTTACCATCACCCAAAATACCTGTACCTTTGGCTTTTGAAGATCTAAAAGTTCCTCTCAAAGTTCCAGCACCAAAAGGTTGGCCTGGATCCGCCCCTTCTTCATGGCCGTTCTTTAATTTTGAACTCGTGGAAAAATATCAATGCCTTCTCTGCATTGGTATTATTATTCATAATACAATTCTAAAATTTTATGGGAAGGACTAAGAAGTCGAAATGTTTTTAATTTTACACGAAGATTTCATTTCGTATATTTATCATATATAAAATTTAATTGACCTTGAAATGAATTTTTTCAAAGAAATATGAATGGATGAATGAATGAGTATATTCCGCAAATTCTTTCTTCGGAAAATATAATGGGTCTAAGATTGGTTTAGAAATAATCAGACTTACTAATTGTTGCCATTTCACTCTACTGAATTAAGTTTTTTTGAAGGTTTCTTAAAACTCCGAGTGATAGACAACACATCCAAGTCAAATATGGACAGCGGTCAATTCGAAGAAAGGAGACTGAGCACCGGCTCGAAAACTTCGGACACCTCTGAATCATCGGCCCGGAGGACCAGAGCGACGAATACTCCACCATAACCGCGTTCAAGACGCCCAAAAGCCTACACATTGTCCGAACCTCGGAGACAGAAAGAAGAGACACCCTGCCCGACACATGTTTCGCCAAGCGAAAGAGATGGGTGACTGCTGCCAATGAAGATAGTGATGATGAAGAAGAAGAAGAAGATGACGATGAAGAACCTGAAAGCGATGACTACGACGACGAAGAGGATCAGGAGGAAGCAGAGAAGCAGAGGCGGAACTCCGAGCTGTACATGGACGTCACTTACTTGAGCTCCAAGGGTTTCATGAATTACTTCCAGAACCATATCTTCCCAACGTTACCGGCAATATCTTGGGAGTCAGCGACGTGGCCTTGGAAACCGCTCAGGCTTTGCCCGCGCTATACTCTGTGACAAGGAGGTGCCAGGAGAGCGCGTTCGGTTCAGAGTTATTCCCGCCGTGGCCATAGACTGGCCTATGCAGGCTACCGAGTACTTATACAGGACGGACAGAAAAACCATCATCGACCAGAAACACGGTGTGGTGTACAAGTGGCCAACCAACGAGATGGTCAAGGAGTTGGTGACGTTGAAGTGCGTGGCCATTCCCAAAGGTAAGTATCATGGTAGAAAATAATGAATGTTCAGACTTTTGAATTTTTATATACATCCTGTCAAAAAAGTACTGGGAATTTTTTATTTTAAACGCCTGCGCTGAATAGATTTTGAATTTTTTTCTTAGATTTACTAATCTAAATAAGTAAGTGGGTACCTAGAATATGTCATTGGCAATTTCATTTATCTTATGGCGACTTTCACCAGGTTGCGAGTTACACCTACCACTCTTCTTCCAAACCTACTCAGGCACCAATTGCATTGTTTTATAAGGTCGTTCATATTTTTCAACCCTGGATAGCCTTTTAACAGTTAGAGACAGATTCTGATCCATTTTGAGATGGGAGAGATTTACAACTATTGGTTTTTTCCGCTACAGGTGTCACAAATGAAACTCACTTCAAGAGACATACTTTATTACTCAGTATGTTATACTCTATAACTCTATATTACGCACTATGTCAAAAACTATCTCTTCCACTTCGTACCATTTTAGGTTATATACAATGCAAATGAAATCGTGAGTGAAGAAGCAAATGAGATTAATTAGCGAACAGCAGCAAGTTATTACTTCAAAAAATATGTTTCAAAACAAATATGAAGAAATATCGATGCGAAAGAGAATTAAGATCATGTACACATTAGGCGTTAGAAAACGCGCGTTAGCGAAACGCGCGTTTCAAAATACATAATGTGCTCCAATGTATCAGTACACATGCAAACGCGCGTTTTTGATCCAACGCTCGTTAAACGTGCGTTTGAGGTAATTCGACTGGGTACTCATTAGGTGTTTCGAAAAACAAGTGCTCTCATGTACCTGCACACAACACATGCAAAATTGTGAATATTTTTTGAAGTGCACGTTGAATATACGTCAGGTGGGCGTTTCGAGATACATGTGTTCTTATGCGGGCGTACACACTTCAACGTGCGTTTTCATGATGATTGTATCTATAGTCTGTTTCAAAATGATTGGCATCTCAGGCGGCTGTGGAATCTCGAAAATATGTTGGTAATATCCCATCAGTACCTTTTGAGTTCTGTGATTTAGGTTGGTGTTGATTGAAAACACTAAGTTTTGACCGAGGTTTTGACATTTCAGAGTTTGAATTAACCTCCTGAATATATTTCGAATTTATTTTGTATGCTTATGTTCTTGATTAAATCGACAAATTAGTTTTGGATTTGAAAATTTATCAAGTATTACCGAATTGAAAATGGCTGGAATTCATCAAGAAACCTCTCGCCTCGCCTAACTGAAAGGGAACGTGAACTAGTTTATCGTCGGTACTGCGAGTTTTTCAACAATTCAGCAGTATTAATCGCGTTTCGCTAGTTATTCAGGTAACAATCATTTACTTTTTCGAGGTGTTTTCTGATAAATAAATGTGTCTCAAAATTTCAGTTTTCAGCTAGACCTGTCAGATGAATTTTGGAGTAGAAAGCAGGCAAGACAAGTCATTACAGTCAGGAGTGGGCAGTGGATGGAAATCTATTCCACATGATTATACCTTCAAAGAGACAAAATTCTAGGGGCGGCAAATAAGCTTTTTCATACTGAAATTTTTCTTCTTTAAAATCGAAAAGTCGCCTGTTATTGAGTATGAAATCCAATAGACGCCAAGACTTTGGGGCGGCTTTTTGACTTTGCTCGACCAAATCCATTTATATTAGTACCTACACCAAAAACTGAATCAAATTTTATTAAACCCGGAGTTATAATAGTTACCGGCAGAAAAAAAAGTTTAGTTTTTAGAAGGGTTTCCAGGATAATTCTGAAGTGATTTTTATTTTCAGTTTGCCAATCAGAATTCGAAATTTCATTTCTAGGAGGGGTTTAAAAAATTTCAACCTTCGGATTTTACATTCAAACGACGATACTACTCTCTTCGATATTACTCTCTTCGCTTATTGATACGAAATGTAGGCAAATCTTTTGGGTTTTTTATCGATCGTCTCAAGTACGCATATGGATAATAAGGCGCCGTCGTGTCAAAATTCGAAAAGGCGCCTTCTATGAGTTGAAGTGAAAGGATGCCTGACTGAAATTTGAGGCAGATTAGTGTTCTTTATTTTCTTGATAATACTCATAGTAGAAGGATATGATTTATTTCCCGCACAGGTGGAAAATCTAAATTGCGATACTGAGGTCTTTAGTGATTTCGCCCGTAGATTCGAATGGGCTGATCAATTTTCCGGACCAAAAAGCCCTTAAGTAAATGAAATATGGGGCCGAACTTTGAATTTCATATGCAAACCCATCTTTTTTATTGCCGATTCGGATTAAGCGGGAAATTTTTCATCCGAATTGGTTAAAACCGAGGTTGAAACCAAAAATTTTCTCGTCCATATTTTGGCCCTTTATGCAGCATTATTTGTTCAAAACTCCTATTCAAATCATGATGCAAAAATTCATATTCCGATACTGAGGTTCTCAGTAATTTTTGAACCGATCAGATTTTGAGTCCAGAAAGGCTTATATACGAGATGAGAGGTCCAACTTTGCAATTTCAAATGCAAACCTCTCTTTTTAATTTCAAATTTGGATTCAGCGGGTGATTTTACATCCGAATTGGTTGAAATAAAATTTTTTCGTCCATTTTTGGGCTCCATGCAGCGTTTTTTCTTGAAAATTCAAAGTTTGTCCTCATATCACGCATAAACCCCATAAGGACCAAAATATGATGGGCCCAATCGATTCCCTGAGAAAAATTACTGGGGACCTCACTATTAATGTGAACTTTCGCATTCCGGTCAGAATAATCCCGCGGATTTTTGAACAAAAAATGCTTTATAGGTCGCAAATATGGTCGAAAAAATTTTTGGTTTCAACCGATTCGGTTAAAAATTTTTTCCGCTTAATCCAAATCTGCAATAAAAAAGACGAGTTCGCATTCGAAATGTCAAAGTTAGGCCTTATATCTCGTATAAGGCCCTTTTTGTTCTAGAAATCTGATGGGCTCAATCGATTCAATATTTACATTGATTGCTCACACTAGCTGGATCAAATTTTTGAGTCGAGAACTTGGCCACCGTAACGTGAAAAAATGTTATGAGGTCAAATTTCCAATCGAAAAAAGAAAACAGTTAAAAAATCTACATGTTATAACATTGTCTTGACTTTTTCTTACATTCGAGAGCTGTGTTGCCTTGGAAGCAGAAATAAGTAATGATAAAAATCCAGGACGCGCTAACTGTCTTTGAAACGAAATTAACTCATTTAACTTCTACTCAGAGCTGGGGCGGCGAAATTTTATTTAGCCGGGGAGGCAAAATGTCTGGTGGCGGCCCTGGATCTATTTTATAGCATTTTACAATTAAAATGATTCACAATTTTTCAACAAATATTTTCTATTTGTCTCAACAGCTTGGCTATGAAATTGTAAAGTCAGGTCAGCTTTATATTTTTTTTGTTGCAGAAAAAAAACAGGGCGAAAACTTGACTGAATTTTCGATAGTCATCAGTCATCAAGAATGCAAAAATTGCTGAAGGGTCTTCACAGACAACGAACTTTTAGTTATTTTTGATTAAGTCTTAATTATCTAATGAATGATATCTCTACATTGGAGTTCCTCGAAATCCTGCAAGATTTCAGGCTGAAGAATTCCAGGCTACTTTTATTATCAATCCTAAATTGATCGACAGCGAAATTGTGTCGGTATGTATATTTTAGTCATCATCTATCTCAGCTTGTTTTTTTTTGCAATAGAAGCTAAGTTTGAAAATTTTTCAATACAATGATGAAAATAATAAAATTTCACAAAAATTCTTCAAATTTATTAGCCTTGAAATATATATTCAATCATTTTATAGGTTATATTGATATATTTCAATCTATGATGAACAGAGAAATTTTTAGTAACTTTTTGTAACTAGAAATAAAGCCCCGCCTGGAATTGCATGGCTTGCTCTGATGACAATCATTTTGAAACGAACTATACGCAGTAATGCGCGCCGCCGCCCTGATGCGGCCCGGCCCGTCTCCAGAGTCTCCGCGTACCTCATAAGTGTGGCGAATGATAGCAATTTTAATATGATTGTGGATGTGAAAAAAATGACACATGCTAGCCGAAAAGTGACACTTGCTTGCTCGGAAAGTGACATTCACCACCTGGGAAAGTGAGATTTGCTAGCTGGAAAAGTGTGAAGTTTGTAATAATAAGCTTTCTCACTGTTCTAACGTTTATGAACCCATAGATCACCTACCGATTGTGGGTAAAAAACAGTTCAAATTTGACATACTTAATAAAAGAAAATAAAATTTTTACTTTTTGATCAAGATCGATTTATAAAACTAGTGTATACTTCTGTAGGTACCTTTAACACATAACGACTTAAAAATTTCATCAATAATGATAAAGAAACTTTTTTTTTTCAGGAGAGCCATTTGAAGATTAGTTAATACGATTATTTTTAAGAACAACGTTACTATTTCATCCCAAAATCCGGTATTGTCATTTTATCAATTTGATCCAAAATAAATTTGAAGGATTCGTTCACGATCTATAGTGCCGGCATTGAGTATGAATTTTATATTAATACTCAATGGTGCCGGTCAAGTTCTTGAAAGGGTGGAATTCGACTAACGCTAGATCCGCACACACACACACCGCATTTTGGTCGGCCGGTTTCATGCCGGTCTTCCAAATCGCACGCTGATTGGTGAATACGACCTGGCATTCACGCCGGCACCAATTAGCGTGCGATTTGGACGACCTGCAGAAATTAGGCCGGCCACAAACCGGTGTGTATGAATTTAGCGTAAGGTGTTCGAAGATATAACGATAAGAATGTCATTTCCACTTCAATTTTTCAAAAATACCCATCTGAACTGATTAAAAGTTGGCTGTTGACTATGGGGCAGTGTGAAGCTAGAGTTTAGAACACACATGACACATGTTCATAGATTTGCTGCCAACATAGAACAATACCTACTGATCAGAAGGCGAAGAATTGAGCCGTCAATTAACTTATTTTAATGCTAATAAATTTCGAAAAATTTCATTTTGTCGATGAAAATCAATACAGTAGAATCTGGATATAACGACTCCGCTTACAACGCACAACCGCTTTTAGCGACGTAAACGCTAACTGAAGTTTGGTTTCATAGAGATTTCTATGCTTTTACATCCGTTTATTACGACTTCGGTTTTAGCGACCATCTGCTTTTAACAACATTTTTGATGATCAATCGTGCGGTTAAAACGAATTGTCGTGATTTTATTACAAGAACTTCGCACAAACTCGCTACCTTGTCACATCAACCCGACTCCAATGTCCTAATTATTATCGCGCGCAAATCTTAGTCAGTGTTTGTTCACATTCTCTTTGCGACATAACAGAAAGAGTATAGCTGTGCTGAAATGACATCCGCGAAGAGAAAAAGCTTCACCATCGAGGAGAAAAGCGTTATACTACATCGCCTGAATGCTGGTGAATCGAATGTTACTCTTGCGAAGGAATTCGGCTTTTCCCACTCTACAATTTCGACAATTCAGAAAAATGAAAATAATATTAGAGCTCTCATCAATTACAATGTTCTGAAATGGTTTAAGTCCAAATTATTCCCCATTCGTTTATTCGTCGTCCGGTTAGTACGACCGAATATCGTCGGTCCCTTGACGGTCGTTATATCCGAATTCTACTGTATATTTTTCAGAATTCTGTAATTGCCCTCTTGTGCTTTATATTAGGATAAGACACTTTGAACTTATTTCGAGATTTGAAGCATGCAGCATAGGATTCTATGCCTGGCTAACATTTAGGACAAGCGCATTACAACTCAAGACTGCTTCTTACTGATTGTATTAAATAATGTTTCTCGAAAAGATAATACCCCCAATTCCAGAATATCTTCAAGAATTCAATTCCGAAAAAAAAAACGACTTATTATCCAACGATAATAAATAAAAAAGACACTGGATAGAACGCCAGCACTATAACTTCTGGGTTGCTTTCTGGAATAGAAATAATTTTATTTGATAATGATTTTTGAACTTGTTTGTGCGAATACTTACTTGGTCTCAACTCTGAATTTGGATTAATATCAGATAAATATATTCACCACCATATATGTATATATCAATGTATAGAAAAATGTTTTTTTTACTACAGACAAGTGCTTGGCACTTGTGGCACTTTTGTGGTCTTAAATGTTTGTTAACGAAAATTCTTCAATCAATTTATACTTTGTATTTGTATTTAAACTTGTTAATAATAAACGATGATGTATTCCGCAGGTTTCGTGATGAAAAAGGGAGAGAACGAAAACAGCGACATCGAATGGGAGATCCACTTCCCGAAAGCAACCCGCTACCTAGAAGTGAGGATGACGCATCCCCAGGTACGTTGCTACGTCTTCCTGTTGGCTCTGTACAAAACTTACATAGAGAAGGTTACGACCTTTCATGGTCTCTTGATTGAGCACATCCGCACCCACATGTTCTGGGAGTGCGAGACAGACTCGAGGAACTGGCCGGAGCACAGACTGGGCCGGAAGCTGCTGATGGTGATCGAAGATCTGAACGACGGCCTTTCCAGGAGCAGGATCCGACACTACTTCATAAGGAGGAAGAACGGTTTCGAGGACATACCAAGCAAGTACCTGCAATTCGCACAGAAGGCTTTTCACGACGTTCTCCAGTTCCCCGTCACACACTTCATCAAGGCCCTGAAAAACCTCAGGTAGGTACCTGTGAGGGTGATACCAATAGTACAATAGTAATCAATAGTCAGATGCTCAACCATCGATAGCTTCTTCGAACTGAAAAATACCCTGTGATATTATTCATTTATTTATTTAAACAATTAGAAAGGTTGAGGAACAACCTATGAACCAATGAAAATATACAATAGAAATGCGAACAACTAAAAGATCGGTAATACATGAAAACCTAGTGATAGTGAGCACTCGGGTGGGCAGTATGGGCACTCCATGTATCATATCTGTTTTGAAATCGTTGACGGTAAGGGTCTCTTCAACCTATTCTATTGGTTGTATATCCTATTGGAAAGAAGCCTCTGGCGCGGAGTTGCAAGGTTCCTTCCGAAGCTTTAAGCGATGTCATCGCAGGTTGTTGAAGTTCTCACCAAAATATCCAGCTACAGCTCTATATGTGAATTATAGAGCCATGCATACGAAGTGTCACGGAATTATTTATCCAACTTGATTTATCCGCTATGTGGTAGAATTCTCATATCAAGAATGAAATAAATATTTATTCATTATTATATGTCCGATTTCAAGAAAAAAATCGAAAAAACAGTTGAAGGATCAAATTTTACAAACGTGGAGCTGAAAACTTCGTTTTTAATAAAAAAACTACCATCGGTATTTCATAGTTTTCCTATTGTAATAATTTCTCTCTATCAGATAAAACTAGGTTCTGATAAAACATAAGGATAATGAAGGAAAGATTGCATTTTGTTTTAATATCTGCAAGAAAAGCACTGGAATTCTCAAACCTGCATACGAGAGGTTGCCTTTTATATTTTGGGATTGGA
This sequence comes from Hippodamia convergens, assembly GCA_038502775.1. Taxonomy (NCBI): domain Eukaryota; kingdom Metazoa; phylum Arthropoda; class Insecta; order Coleoptera; family Coccinellidae; genus Hippodamia; species Hippodamia convergens. Next base: position 58,782 of record JAVSIQ010000405.1, read on the forward strand.
TAACACTAGTGATGCTCTGTCGTAAAGTTTGACATTTTTGAGGTTATGCGATGAAGCTCCGTCAAGAACCAGTGTTTATAGATGGTATGGTAAATTCAATCGGTAGGTATCGCCCGACTGAAGAGTGGGCGTCATTTTCGATCAAGGGACTTTTCGATTCATTGATGCTTCGAAGCACTGAACTTTTGAAGGATTGACCTTCCGGGCTAGTGAACATCACCGAACTCAATCGAGGTCATAGAGAGCTCCAAGACGGATTTCGTGAAGATTTTCAAAAATCAGTAGTTGTTCCACTTATTCCTCAAACCATGATATTGAAATATTGTCATGTGTCGAATCGTGAGATTGAGACAACCTTAGGCATTAGTGCGACCAGCCTACATTCATATTGCATTAACATTCGACAGTAAAAAAATTGTTCGCTTTAGATCCCACACAAATGGTCTATGAAAGGTGACGAATCGTGAATTTACGCGTATGATCTCATACCTTCTACGACATGTTACAAGAATAACTATAAAAACTAGCTATATAACTAGAAGTGATTGCGATTTGTTGCTGTCGACATGCTTATGCCATTTTGCCTTCCCCTTTCAGTTCAAAAATATACGACAAGGAATAAGGAATAAAGCAAGCACTAATACCAACGGTTGCAGATACTAAAATTCACTTTCAAACCCCTTATTGATCCCCAAATCCTATCCATAATATAGTTCATATCGCAACAATAATAATCCAGTAGATATGTGAATTTTACCTGAAAACAAATCTAAAAAAAAATTTGCAGGTTATTCAGGGGTACTCTAAGAAGACTCTGTGAAGTTTTTTGACACGGGAACTATGTACTTACCTAAAGAGGACCAAATAATCTCATTTTTTTCGGTGTTTTGCTCATAACTTCCTCCTTCCTTGAGAACATTCTCTCTATTTCGATCAGCTGTATCTCGGTTGATATTGGACTACAACTTTAAATAGAAACTTTCTGGTAAGAAATTTCTCAGTTCAGAAGTAATGACTAAAAACCCAAATGAAGTCCGAAAATGTTGAGGCTGCCCCCAAGTTAGCACAGAATCTCGTGCTGGAAAACTTGACAAACTCATTATAGAGAACCCCCTAATAACCTGTAAAAGTTTTATTAAGTTCGGAATGATTTCCAGAAGATAACACTTTTTTTGCTCTGTCTACTTAATTACGTATAACTAATAAGGATTCTTAAAAAACCGAATATGCATTTGAAAAATAAAAGAATTTTCACATAATTTTCCGGTTAGGCAGACCATCAGATTTCTGATTAAAAAAAGGTAGTCGAAGTCGAATCTGAATAATATTTTAATTTATTTGTTTCGTCACCCCTTCCAGGTACGTTCAGTCGGACTTTTACCCCTATCCAGACCTTGACAAACTTCAGCGCATACTGAAAGCGGATAAGGAGATGATGAAGCCACGAAGACGAAAATCGAGGAACGAACAGCAGAAGAACCTTAGGAAGTCGGTTCTCTCAGTTGGTAAAATGAAGGCGGGAAAGAAAACGAAGATTAAAGATAAAAAACTAAAGGAGAAGCAAGAAAAGAAAAACCGTAGGGTGGTTCTCGATCAACAAAAACAAAAAGCAGAGGAAGAGGAAAAGGAAAAGAACTCAAAGGTAGAGGAAAACTTGAAGGTAGGTGCTTATTTCGTTTCAAATGAGGAGAAATATCATGAATGCTTAAATTTTAAACCATGTCGTGAAATAATAAATTACTCTTTGCAAATTCGGAGAAAAACGTAATATTTTAATGTTTGTTGAAATAATTCCCATATGTAATCTTCGACCGGAATGAATGTTTTTATTGTTATCCTTCAACAAGGACACTCAAATTATAAAAATGTCTATTTACCTCTGATCTATCCTGTCAAGAAAGCAGAAGGATTTGTGTACCGATATTAGGTACACACAGGTATTAGGGTACCCGCGCACATGCGATTTTTTTGTCGGGCAATCGTTTAGTCGCAAAAATGAAACTCATACATTTCAATGAAAATGCATGCACATGCAATCGCAGTCGCAATCTTTAAGCAACGCGATTGTCCCAAATCCGAATGAGTCAAACTTGCGACAATTCGATGGCAATTCAGTTGCTGCCGAATTTCTTTGTGTAAGTGTGAATTCGTTTTTTTTTTTGTGGTCTTTATAGGCTCCTATTGTTGATATTATTAGGCTCGTAATAGTAGAGCTATAACGCGAGTGGTTTTCAGGACAATCCATGTTATTACTGAATGTAGTTTCAATTAATTGGTTAGAAGTGCCAGCACGAAACATTTTCGAATTGCTTTCTTGCGATTACAATTTTTCAGTTGCGCGACACGAAATCGCAAGTGCGCGCCTAGGCTTAGTTCTATCTTCCTCTATTCTAATCGCCTCATTAGGTACTTCTCTGTTTACATTTTATTTTGATGTTGAAGTTTAGAAACAGAAGTGTTTTCGCGTTTTTTGAAAATGACGACAAAGTTTCTAAATGAGTTAAGCTTAGAAATTATAATATTCGGCTCTGTAGATACAGAAACAATCATTAGAAATACATTTTGAAACCGTTTCCTATACATAGTTAATAACCACCAGACAATAATGCGAGGGTGGTTTAAATATGATCGAGTCGAATGCTCTTACACGTTTATTCATTATCGGAAAAATGTACAAAAATTCAGATTTTCTAGGTAGCTCCCCCTGCTAGTTACTCATTTTGTCCATAATTCTGGAAGCTTTCCGTTGCCGGCATCTGAGAATTTCTCGGGCAACTGGGACAGTCATATCCGCACGAACTCTTCCATCTTTCATTGGTGTTGAATCTTTAGTAATAGTAATATATTTCCCATAGTAGGTACATTTGCATGTTACATGTGAAGGAATTATGATCCATCAAGAACATACATGAGGAGTCAAAATTATAGAAACATCTAAGTTAAATTGTATAAAAGCATAAACAGATATATAAAACTGTATAAAAAACAAATAAATATATAAAACTGTGTATACACACACACTCCCTGCATCGGACAAAAATGAACATTCAAACAAATGAACCGGTCAGGAATTCTTCCACACTGTAAAGCGGCCTTTGTAATAAGTATTTTTTAACTTCATGTTTAAATTTTGTTTTATTTAATTTCTTGAAATGTAAAGGAAACTTGTTATATATTTTCATTGCTACATAGTTCTTAAACTCAATTCGGCGCAGTTTATTCTATGGAACGGAATCATATGCCTGTCTCCGTTTCGAGTATTGTATTGGTGGTATGCGTTGTTTTTCGGTATATTCTTCCCTATTTTTGTGGATGAACTATGCACAGGCACTCTCCATACATGGAAGTGTCAAGATTCCCTCTTGAATGAATAGTTTCCTGCAGCTTTCTCTACTTCCTGCATTGCATAGCAGTCGAATGACACATTTTTGTTTTTGAAAATTTTCTCACTTTCCGATGCTGTACCCCAATTTAACAAACAGTATTGAATAATACTATGGAAGTGAGCAAAGTAGGCGCTCTTGGCTGCCTCTACACCAGCTATTTGCCTGATCCTTCTGACCATGAATGTTGCAGACGACAGTTTGGGAATCATATCCTTTATGTGACAGGTAAATTTTAGGTCCGGTTGTAAAGTCATCCCTCTGCTTGCAGACCCAGTCATCGGTCGTCCCTCAAAATTTAAATGTTGTGTCTTGTTCTCATTTATTCACAATTTATTTGTGTCAAACCAGTTTTTTGCCTCAGCGAGTGTTGCTTGAACTCGTTCGTCCAATTTTGTATGATTTTCGTCGACATTCAAAAAACGCTTATCATCAACATATTGTACTGTATCCGCTGCGGTAATGTTGGCCGGAAGGTCATTCATGTACAGTAAGAAAAGCAGAGGACCAAGAACCGATCCTTGTGGTATTCCGCATGTTGAAAGTGCACGTATTGATATCTGTTCTTTAAGTAGCTTCTTATCAATTCCAATGCAACACCTCTTATCCCATAGCAGTTTAATTTTTGAAATAATATTTCATGTACAATGCTATCAAACGCTCTACTTAAATCGACTGAAGATAATCTACATTTTTCTTTATTGTCAAAAACTTTGCTATTCTGTTGAGAATTGTAATTAAAGCGGTTTCAGTTGATTTATTTTGCAGGTATCCATGTTGTTCGGGATTTAGTATTTTAAATTTATTTAAGAAGGATACATTCTAGATTTCATTGCTGCTTCGGAGATCTTGGACAGGGTCGGCAGAATAGATATGGGCCTGTAGTTTGAAAGATTGCTTACATCTCCATTCTTAAGGATAGGAAGTATTTTTGCCTTCTTCAGCTGATCCGGAAAGTAGCCCTCACATAAGCATCTTGACAAACATATTGCCAAGGGATTGACGATGCTCGGTGTTAGTTTCTTTATAAAGATTGTTGTCATTGCATAGATGTCCTTAACGTTTTTATTCTTTAGTTTCTTGATAATTCCCATAACCTCCATTTCCGTCACCTCCCACAGGACGATAGAGCTCATCTTCGTACTCCTACTTTTTCAAGGTTAGATCTACCGGATTTGACTGGGTTTTATTACATTTATTTGCGCTTTTGATACCAGCCTCAAGAAAATATTGATTTAACTCATCGGAGGTTAGTGGAGACTCACAATTTCGTCTCTTTGTTTTCTTTTGTTGTTTGTTTGATTTCGTATCACATCCCATACTGCTTTATTTTTGTTTAGTGATTTCTCAATATATTTGGAATTTAGCTGTTTTTTTCTTTCTGTGAACTTCCGTGAATATGATCTTTTTATTTCATTATATGCCAGTTTACTTTTCTCATCTCTCATAACCTCATTTATGGTCTTAAGCGCCTCTAGTTTTCTTTTAGTCTCCTGTATCTCCTTGTTTGCCATTATTTTATTTTTTGTGGTTGTCTTCTTTTTAATTATACGTTTTTCTATTTCAAGACAATTTCGGTCGGAGGATCTAGTTAAAATCCTCCAAAACTCATCGAAAGCATGGCTTGCCGAATTGGCCCGATGAAGATGTTCCCAGTCATATGACTGTCGAGATTTTATCTGATTTTGATTATGCTCTCTTCTGATATCTTTCGCATCACTATATTTGTATATGTTTCGGGTTGTTCATTGTGATTATTCACTTTTAGCATTTGGCCCATATGATCTGATAAGTGAGTGTCAAAGGTGACCAAACTATCAACTTCTAAATAGTTTGTGAAGACATTATCGATCAATGTTGCTGCGGATCCCATGCACCGAGATGGTGAAGCAAATGCGGGTTTCAATCCATAATCAGCCAGAGCCTCAATCAGTTCCATGGAATTCTTGTTGGTATTCATTATATCTATATTAAAATCGCCTGCAGCATAGACATACTTTTGATCCAAGTTCAATTTGAAAACTTTGTCCAAGCCCTCCGATGGTTTCTTTTAGTAGTCCAAACCTGTGGTACTCACAAGGTGATAGCTCAGAGCTGTACGGAGGGTGTTTCAGTACGTCCCCCCAATTCTGATATTGTATCGGGCATGTGACTGGAAGGATGATGGCGAGCATAATCCGGAAGAAGAATCGCACTTTTGGCTCCTTCGTTTCGAGCGATATACGGGTTTTTTCGTGTGTTTCAGAAGGTTGGAAAAGTGTGCAGCTTTGATGGTACGTTGGGTGCGCAGAACTGTCCTCCAAAATGAGTCTTTCTTGACGGCTAATATTGTCCGGTGTGATGTTGGATCGTGGTTGACGATCATTCTCGACAGTTTCACGGCCATCCTTGAATACTTCGCCCATTCAAACACAATAGGCCTACTCAGGCACTAACTACCTACCAAACTGATTTCACAAACGCAGAAAAATTCCCGAGTTTTCAACACCTTCCTACACTAAAAAATAAATGAGAATACGGCACTTGACGTTCACTTATGGTCGGTAGCACGCACGTGAACATGCGTTCCCGACGAAAACTATACCAGAGTGTTCGTAACGGACCAAGCTATCATATACTCAAGCAAAAGCCTTCATAACATACATACTAGCCATCTACAGCATTTGTCTCTATCATATTTGAACCACCCTTGTATTGATCAGGAACATCTGGCGAAGAAAACTTATACCCTTGGATATTCTCTCTTATTTCTTGATATCTGAAAATCTGTTCATTCTGCCACATCTCGTAGAACAAAATAATGCTATAATTCATTCTAGCACAGTTTTCTTGGTCATATTTATTGATTACATGTTGGCCTCCTTGAATAGATTTATTTATTATCTGGAAAATTTATGAGAGAGAAAACAGTCCTGCCATCAATATTTTCCAATGTTTAAGTCAGTAATCAGTTATCCAATGAATAAGGGGAAATAATATACAGGGTTGGCCATAATGGACACAGAAACGGCAAATCCGACCTAAAGGGGGCGTGCTCGAAATTTAAGAACACCAGCTGCAGGGTGAGCCTCGAAATCTGCAAGAGTTGAAAAAAGCAATCAGTACAGCACAATTTAGAGCAATTGACATCGACTTGTGGAATCAACGAAGTTATTGATATTTATATAACGCCCTTCCATGATACTCATAATAAACCGTCTCGTTCATTCAGAATTCGAATGAGTCGGTACCAAACGTCGGTCTGACGTTGTCATTCATGAACCGAGCGGTCAACCGTTAACCAACCAAAAGAGCCATTCGAAATCGCCTAAAGAGTTTTTATGATTTTTGTTCAAACACTTATTTGATGAATAGAATGAAAATTCAGATATCGATAAGAGAGGAAACCCTAAAAATTTCAGAAAACCCGTAGTTTAATATTATCGGAATAATGAGAAATCGGACTTCATAAACCATTAGGTACTTATTCATATCATTCATATCTTGTCATCTTTCAGGTATCATACTCGAGTATAAGCGTCATGACCCAAGCCAACATCCTGGAATTCTCATAAATCAATTCATGGAAATGGCTAAAAAGAGCAGGAAAATAGGACCGAAAAGCCAGACAATCCTGTTCCTCAAACAGGCCTGGTACAACACCAAAGTCTTAGAAGCTGTAACTTTCCCCTGCGAAGATACAAAGAACGCCTTGAATTGGATCGACAAACAAAGGCAATATCTAGAAAGAGACAGTAGCCAAGATGCCCTGACGATTGCTCCACCTACACCCATGAGAAACACCGAACAGAACTGTTTTGATTTCCAGGAGAAGCAGGGACACCTTAAACTTAAACCATCCTTCAAACGTAACGTTTTGGGAGAGGGTGCGGCATCAAAGAATAAACGAATGCTTAGGAGGCCTAAGAGTGTGGGTTTGTGACGAAACTGTAAAAAAAGAATGAACTGCAGATGTAGTTTATTTTGGACTTTAATCGTTGGTGGATATATCAGGAATACTTGAAAAATGTTGCTTTGCTTCTCATTCGCCAGCACCTGAATATTCTGTGATTAAGTATGTATTTATTTTGAAATATTTCCGAAGGGTATATCACGATAAACATTGGATATAATTAGAAATCACTCTGATTAAAGTATTATTTTTATTGTAAGTTCACTGATTACATAGACCTGATAATTTCAACAAATCCTAAATGGTCAAGACCAGTAGGTTATCCCGAAGTGTTCCTTTTCTCCCTTTATTCGGTATTACGCCGGTCTGTAGCGCATAAACATTGGTTACATTTCACGTGTAACTTGGCGTAGCGAGCTTAACTCGCGCCCGGGACACAAAACCTTTTTAGCGCCCCCCCCCCATTCTGAATTCATAAAGACATAAAATATTATATTTATGTGAAATATACCCCGAAATTACCAAATGAATGAAGTAAGATAAAAAAAGTCAGGCTCAAGCCTGACTTAGTAGAGAAAACAAGATATATGATGTATATAATCATCTATAATTACTTCAGGATATACTTATCATTCATTTCATGTATTCATGAAGAAAAATCCAAAGAAACGAATTTTAAAACTATAAAAAAGTTAATATTCATTATCTTCAATTAGATGAAAATTTAATAATAATAAGAACATACGAGTAGTACATTAATATAACTCATCACTATGTATGAATTTTCCTTGCTTTTGATGAATCAAATTCATTAATAGTGTCATCAAAGTTTATCATTTCAAAATGTCCTCCCTCCACACTTGAAAAGGCGATCTTGACCCATCGTTTGACCGTAGATATGTCGATAAATTCAATTGATCGTGCAGCTAGCTTGAAGCTGAGAGAGTCAGGAGTAATTGAACTGAAACCTCTCATTTTGAAAAGCATCTTCTCCATACGAGATTATAAAATTCAGAAATTCCAAAGGAGTTCAAGTTCAATTTCTTTATTAGTGCAAATTTACATTTTGCAATCACCTGATTCGTTGGAGAATTATATTCTGTTGAAATCAGTATAATAAAATGCACTCAAATTTTCACAATTTTCTTCAAGGTCCTTGTCAACATTATCCTTGTTATTGATTTTCAATATCTAGTAAAAAATCCCAATTTGATATGAGGGTCACTTTAATAGTGAATATATTTCTTGTTGGAGACGATCAAGAATGCTCTTCAAAACGCGAGAAATCTATCTTCCGGAAAAAACAACATCTCTAACTAATAACTAATTCTCTGGGTATTTTGCGGCGTTTCATCTTTTATCACTCGTTGTATCAATATTCCATTTTTCACAGAGTGACCTCTTTACAGATCTTGTCCCCAATTTCGGCTAGTTCAGTCGCTAATGATTCAAGATCATGAAACGCTTTTCTAAAATTCAATCTACACCTGGTAACCTGAGCTATACACGATCAATCCTCCTGAAGATTTCAAATCAGAAATGAAATAAAGTTATGAAATTAAAAGTAAGTATATTTTGTTATGGAATTGTAGCTTCACTTCTGTTGTAACTTGTAGTAGTATCAGTGTCTTCTGCTAATTGTTCTAATAGTTCTACTATATTCTTTAGCTCATCGACAATAACCCTAATAACCGCTTATATTCTGGTGCTCCATTGTGTTTCAGATTTACGTTTGACAGTTTTTTTTCACAGCATTTTTGTAATTTTTCCATCGTAACGTTGAAAGTGAGGAAAACAAATATATGTTTACAATTATTCCAAAATTTGTCACAACGATTGGGTTATGTTTAGCTGCAGTAACTCCTACTTAATCCAGCAATTTTTTTTGGTTGCTAACCATTTGGAGCCCGGGGCATGATGCCCCTCCTTGTCCGCCACCCTCGCTACGCCATTGCTTGTTTATTGGCCTCTTCATGCTCGATCTTCCTCTTTTCGATATATTCAGATCGGCACCGCTAAAGCGAAATTCTTTAGCGTTAAATTTTACGAATTTCTGAACTATTTTTGAAAAGAAAATGGCGTTTTCCACTGTGATATCCAAGGAATGCCAAAACAAGACGGTGCCACCATTTTTTAGCATTTCTATCTACTCTGTAGGATACAAAATCCTACAGAGTAGATAAAAAAATCTTTGCCCTGAAACGAATATGTCCCATTGAAAACTAACACGTCCCTGTGGTACCAAATGGGGTCACTCAAGAGAGTTCACATGAAAAAAAAACCATAATAATTTCTGTCAAACAGTTACATGAAAGTACAAAGTGGGCCATTCAGAAGTAAGAAACCATTACAAGCTACCCTGCCATATTGGTTTTCAACCAAATAAAATAGCAAAATGCATAACTGCTTTCATGCACAAATAAATTAACAAAACAAATTCTTCGATTACTAGTTTATTTCAATGTGAAGGTGTGACCTTTTGTCGCGTAGAAAATGCATTTTTTTTCTCTCTGAAGTTTTCTTTTGCAAGCTCCACTCAAATATTTTCTTCTCCGATCTGACATTTTTCTCATTTCTGAAAAATTTCAAGACATTCGAACAGCCGTTTCTAATTGGCGCATTCAATAACTTTCCTTTTTTTCAATATTGAAAATGAAAAAATACGAGAGACGTTTCTTAACGGATAAATAAGCTACGAAATTAATTCTAGAACTAACCTTGAATGAAATTTTAGTCCTGAAACCAAAGGCACTAAAAGAGTCAAACACATTGAAAACTTTGTCGTTAATTGTAAACAAACTCGTGGTTTCGTATTCAAACACTTGTTTCTCTCACTACTAGAATGGAAACGGAAATAAAAAGATTTCATAATATTTTCCCCTTCTTCATAAAAATATCCTGATTGGAGAATTGACAATAATT
>JAVSIQ010000406.1:0-58958 GCA_038502775.1 Hippodamia convergens
TCCATATCATTTTCTATATCGAAAACCCAAAGAATAAATAGATACATGGTCTCAAAAATGAGTAACTTAACGCGAAATTGAACATTCGTAAAAGGTGTTGAATAAGGAGGACCGTATTTAGAGAATGTAGATTTTTCCATTGCATGTCAATTCTGGGATTTCCCTGTACATTTCCATATAAATTTCCATATCGAGAACCCGACAATAAAGAGATAGGTGGTCTCAAAAAGGTCAACTTAGACGCGACATTTACCTTTCGTAAAAGGTGTTGAATGGAGGGGTCCATATTTAGAGCAAGTAGATACTTCCATTGCATGTCAATTTTGGGATGTCCTTGAACATTCTCATATAAATTTCCATATCGAAAACCCGAAGAATAAAGAGATATATAATCTCAAAAAAGGTCAACTAAGACGCGAAATTCACCTTTCGTAAAAGGTGTTGAATGGAAGGGACCGTATTTGGAGCAAGTAGATTTTTCTATGCATGTCAATTTTGAGATGTCCCTGAACATCTCCATATCAATTTTATATCGAAAACCAAAAAAATAAATAGATACGTGGTCTCAAAAATGGGTAACTAAACGTGAAATTGAATATTCGTAAAAGGTGTTGAATAAGGGGGACCGTATTTAGAGCAAGTAGATTTTTCCATTGCATGTCAATTTTGGGATGTCCCCGAACATTTCTATATCAGTTTCAATATCGAAAACCCGAAGAATAAAGAGGTAGGTGGTCTCAAAAAAGGTCAACTTAGAAGCGAAATTCACCTTTCGTAAAAGGTTTGAATGGAGGGGACCGTATTTAGAGCAAGTAGATTCTTCAAATGCATGTCAATTTTGGGATATCCCTGAACATTTCCATATAAATTTCCATATCGAAAACCCTGACAATAAAGAGATAGGTGGTCTCAAAAAGGTCAACTTAGACGCGAAATTTACCTTTCGTAAAAGGTGTTGAATGTAGAGGACCATATTTAGAGCAAGTAGATTCTTCAAATGCATGTCAATTTTGGGATGTCCTTGAACTTTCTCATATAAATTTCCATATCGAAAACCCGAAGAATAAAGAGATATATAATCTCAACAAAGGTCAAATTAGACGCGAAATTCACCTTTCGTAAAAGGTGTGTCGAATGGAAGGGACTGTATTTAGAGCAAATAGATTTTTCCATTGCCTTGCAATTCTGGGATTTCCCTGAACATTTCCATATAAATTTCCATATCGAGAACTCGGACAATAAAGAGATAGGTGGTCTCAAAAAGGTCAACTTAGACGCGACATTTACCTTTCGTGAAAGGTGTTGAATGGAGGGGTCCATATTCAGAGCAAGTAGATACTTCCATTGCATGTCAATTTTGGGATGTCCTTGAAACATTCTCATATAAATTTCCATATCGAAAACCGAAGAAATAAAGAGATATATAATCTCAAAAAGGTCAACTTAGACGCGAAATTCACCTTTCGTAAAAGGTGTGTTGAATGGAAGGGACCGTATTTAGAGCAAGTAGATTTTTCCATTGCATGTCAATTGAGGGATGTCCCTGAACATTTCCATATCATTTTCTATATCGAAAACCCAAAAGAATATATAGATACGTGGTCTCTAAAATGAGTAACTAAACGCGAAATTGAACATTCGCAAAAGGTGTTGGGTGTTGAATAAGATTCATTCATTGCATTTTGGGATGTCCTTGAACTTTCTCATATAAATTTCCATATCGAAAACCCGAAGAATAAAGAGATATATAATCTCAAAAAAGGTTAACTCAGGCGCTAAATTCACCATTTGTAAAAGGTGTTGAATGGAGGGGACCGTATTTAGAGCAAGTAGATTTTTCCATTGCATGTCAATTTTGGGATGTCCCTGAACATTTCCATATCATTTTCTATATTTCGTTTGTTAACGAAAATTGTTCAATCAATTTATATTTCGTATTTGTATTTAAACATGTTTATGTTAATTTAATATCGAAAACCCAAAGAATAAATAGATACGTGGTCTCAAAAATGAGTAACTAAACGCGAAATTGAACATTCGCAAAGGTGTTGAATAAGGGGGACCGTATTTAGAGCAAGTAGATTTTTCCATTGAATGTCAATTTTGGGATGTCCCTGAACATTCTCATATCAATTTCCATATCGAAAACCCGAAGAATAAAGAGATATATAATCTCAAAAAAGGTTAACTTAGGCGCGAAATTCACCATTTGTAAAAGGGGTTGAATGGAGGGGACCGTATTTAGAGCAAATAGATTTTTTCCATTGCATGTCAATTTTGGGATGTCCCTGAACATTTCCATATCATTTTCTATATCGAAAACCCAAAGAATAAAGAGATACGTGGTCTCAAAAATGAGTAACTAAACGCGAAATTGAACATTCGCAAAAGGTGTTGAATAAGGGGGACCGTATTTGGAGCAATTAGATTTTCCCATTGCATGTCAATTTTGGGATTCCCTGAACATTTCCATATAAATTTCCATATCGAGAACCCAGACAATAAAGAGATAGGTGGTCACAAAAAAGGTCAACTTAGAAGCGAAATTCACCTTTCGTAAAAGGTGTTGAATGGAGGAGACCGTATTTAGAGCAAGTAGATTTTTCCATTGCATGTCAATTTTGGGATGTCGCCTGAACATTTCCATATCATTTTCTATATCGAAAACCCAAAAAATAAATAGATACGTGGTCTCAAAAATGAGTAACTAAACGCGAAATTGAACATTCGCAAAAGGTGTTGAATAAGGGGGACCGTATTTAGAGCAAGTAGATTTTTCCATTGCATGTCAATTCTGGGATTTTCCTGAACGTTTCCATATTATTCCCATATCGAGAACCCGGACAATAAAGTGATTGGTGGTCACACAAAAAGGTCAACTTAGAAGCGAAATTCACCTTTCGTAAAAGGTGTTGAATGGAGCGGACCGTATTTAGAGCAAGTAGATTTTTCCATTGCATGTCAATTTTGGGATGTCCCTGAACATTTCCATATCATTTTCTATATCGAAAATCCAAAGAATAAATAGATACATGGTCTCAAAAATGAGTAACTTAACGCGAAATTGAACATTCGTAAAAGGTTTTGAATAAGGGGGACCGTATTTAGAGCAAGTAGATTTTTCCATTGCATGCCAATTCTGGGATTTCCCCTGAACATTTCCATATAAATTTCCATATCGAGAACCCGGACAATAAAGAGATAGGTGGTCTCAAAAAAGTCAACTTAGACGCGACATTTACCTTTCGTAAAAGGTGTTGAATGGAGGGGTCCATATTTAGAGCAAGTAGATACTTCCATTGCATGTCAATTTTGGGATGTCCTTGAACATTCTCATATAAATTTCCATATCGAAAACCGAAGAATAAAAAGATATATAATCCCAAAAAAGGTCAACTTAGACGCGAAATTCACCTTTCGTAAAAGGTGTTGAATGGAAGGGACCGTATTTGGAGCAAGTAGATTTTTCTATGCATGTCAATTTTGAGATGTCCCTGAACATCTCCATATCAATTTTTATATCGAAAACCAAAGAAATAAATAGATACGTGGTCTCAGAAATGGGTAACTCAACGTGAAATTGAATATTCGTAAAAGGTGTTGAATAAGGGGGACCGTATTTGGAGCAAGTAGATTTTTCCATTGCATGTCAATTTTGGGATGTCCCTGAACATTTCTATATCAGTTTCAATATCGAAAATCCGAAGAATAAAGAGGTAGGTGGTCTCAAAAAACGTCAATTTAGAAGCGAAATTCACCTTTCGTAAAAGGTGTTGAATGGAGGGGACCGAATTTGGAGCAAGTAGAGTTTTCCATTGCATGTCAATTTTGGGATATCCCTGAACATTTCCATATAAATTTCCATATCGAAAACATTGACAATAAAGAGATAGGTGGTCTCAAAAAAGGTCAACTTAGACGCGAAATTTACCTTTCGTAAAAGGTGTTGAATGTAGGGGACCATATTTAGAGCAAGTAGATTCTTCCAATGCATGTCAATTTTGGGATGTCCTTGAACTTTCTCATATAAATTTCCATATCGAAAACCCGAAGAATAAAGAGATATATTATCTCAAAAAAGGTTAACTCAGGCGCGAAATTCACCATTTGTAAAAGGTGTTGGATGGAGGGGACCGTATTTAGAGCAAGTAGATTTTTCTATTGCATGTCAATTTTGGGATGTCCCTGAACATTTCCATATCATTTTCCATATCGAAAACCCAAAGAATAAATAGATACATGGTCTCAGAAATGAGTAACTTAACGCGAAATTGAACATTCGTAAAAAGGTGTTGAATAAGGGGGACCGTATTTAGAGCAAGTAGATTTTTCCATTGCATGTCAATTCTGGGATTTCCCTGAACATTTCCATATAAATTTCAATATCGAGAACCCGGACAATAAAGAGATAGGTGGTCTCAAAAAGGTCAACTTAGACGCGACATTTACCTTTCGTAAAAGGTGTTGAATGGAGGGGTCCATATTTAGAGCAAGTAGATACTTCCATTGCATGTCAATTTTGGGATGTCCTTTAACATTCTCATATAAATTTCCATATCGAAAACCCGGAGAATAAAGAGATATATAATCTCAAAAAAGGTCAACTTAGACGCGAAATTCACCTTTCGTATAAGGTGTTGGATGGAGGGACCGTATTTAGAGCAAGTAGATTTTTCCATTGCATGTCAGTTTTGGGATGTCCCTGAACCTTTCCATATCATTTTCCATATCGAAAACCCAAAGAATAAATAGATACGTGGTCTCAAAAAACGTCAATTTAGAAGCGAAATTCACCTTTCGTAAAAGGTGTTGAATGGAGGGGACCGTATTTGGAGCAAGTAGAGTTTTCCATTGCATGTCAATTTTGGGATATCCCTGAACATTTTCATATAAATTTCCATATCGAAAACATTGACAATAAAGAGATAGATGGTCTCAAAAAAGGTCAACTTAGACGCGAAATTTACCTTTCGTAAAAGGTGTTGAATGTAGGGGACCATATTTAGAGCAAGTAGATTCTTCCAATGCATGTCAATTTTGGGATGTCCTTGAACTGTCTCATATAAATTTCCATATCGAAAACCCGAAGAATAAAGAGATATATTATCTCAAAAAAGGTTAACTTAGGCGCGAAATTCACCATTTGTAAAAGGTGTTGGATGGAGGGGACCGTATTTAGAGCAAGTAGATTTTTCCATTGCATGTCAATTTTGGGATGTCCCTGAACCTTTCCATATCATTTTCTATATCGAAAACCCAAAGAATAAATAGATACGTGGTCTCAAAAATGAATAACTAAACGCGAAATTGAACATTCGCAAAAGGTGTTGAATAAGATTCTTTCATTGCATGTCAATTTTAGTATGTCCTTGAACATTCTCATATAAATTTCCATATCGAAAACCCAAAATATTAAGAGATATATAATCTCAAAAAAGGTTAACTTAGGCGCGAAATTCACCATTTGTAAAAGGATTTGAATGGGGGGAACCGTATTCAGAGCAAGTAGATTTTTCCATTGCATGTAAATTTTGGGATGTCCCTGAAAATTTCCATATCAATTTCCATATCGGAAACCCAAAAAATAAGTAATTACGTGATCTCAAATATGGGTAACTAAACGCGAAATTGAACATTCGTAAAAGGTGTTGAATAAGGGGGACCGTATTTAGAGCAAGTAGATTTTTCCATTGCATGTCAATTCTGGGATGTCCCTGAACATTTTCATATCAATTTCCATATCGAGAACTTGGACAATAAAGAGATAGGTGGTCTCAAAAAAGGTCAACTTAGACACGAAATTCACCTTTCGTAAAAGGTGTTGAATGGAGGGGACCGTATTTAGAGCAAGTAGATTTTTCCATTGCATGTCAATTTTGGGATGTCCCTGAACATTTCTATATCAGTTTCAATATCGAAAACCCGGAGAATAAAGAGGTAGGTGGTCTCAAAAATGAGTCACTAAACGCGAAATTGAACATTCGCAAAAGGTGTTCAATAAGGGGGACCGTATTTAGGACAAGTAGATTTTTCCATTGCATGTCAATTCTGGGATTTCCCTGAACATTTCCATATAATTTTCCATATCGAGAACCCGGACAATAAAGAGATAGGTGGTCTCAAAAAGGTCAACTTAGACGCGACATTTACCCGAAGAATAAAGAGATATATTATCTCAAAAAAGGTTAACTTAGGCGCGAAATTCACCATTTGTAAAGGGTGTTGAATGGAGGAGACCGTATTTAGAGCAAGTAGATTTTTTCATTGCATGTCAATTTTGGGATGTCCCTGAACATTTCCATATCAATTTCTATATCGAAAACATAAAGAATAAATAGATACATGGTCTCAAAAATGAGTAACTTAAAGCGAAATTGAACATTCGTAAAAGGTGTTGAATAAGGGGGACCGTATTTAGAGCAAGTAGATTTTTCCATTGCATATCAATTCTGCGATTTCCCTGAACATTTCAATATGAATTTCCATATCGAAAACCCTGACAATAAAGAGATAGGTGGTCTCAAAAGGTCAACTTAGACGCGACATTTACCTTTCGTGAAAGGTGTTGAATGGAGGGGTCCTTATTCAGAGCAAGTAGATACTTCCATTGCATGTCAATTTTGGGATGTCCTTGAACATTCTCATTTAAATTTCCATATCGAAAACCCGAAGAATAAAGAGATATATAATCTCAACAAAGGTCAACTTAGACGCGAAATTCACCTTTCGTAAAAGGTGTCGAATGGAAGGGACTGTATTTAGAGCAAGTAGATTTTTCCATTGCGTGTTAATTTTGGGATGTCCCTGAAAATCTCCATAACAATTTCCATATCGAAAACCCAAAAAAATAAATAAATACGTGGTCTCAAATATGGGTAACTAAACGCGAAATTGAACATTCGTAAAAGGTGTTCAATAAGGGGGACCGTATTTAGGACAAGTAGATTTTTCCATTGCATGTCAATTCTGGGATTTCCCTGAACATTTCCATATAATTTTCCATATCGAGAACCCGGACAATAAAGAGATAGGTGGTCTCAAAAAGATCAACTTAGACGCGACATTTACCTTTCGTAAAAGGTGTTGAATGGAAGGGTCCATATTTGGAGCAAGTAGAGTTTTCCATTGCATGTCAATTTTGGGATGTCCTTGATTATTCTCATATAAATTTCCATATCGAAACCCGAAGAATAAAGAGATATATAATCTCAAAAAAGGTCAACTTAGACGCGAAATTCACCTTTCGTAAAAGGTGTTGAATGGAGGGGACCGTATTTAGAGCAAGTAGATTTTTCCATTGCATTTCAATTTTGGGATGTCCCTGAACATCTCCATATCAATTTTTATATCGAAAACCTAAAAAATAAATAGATACGTGGTCTCAAAAATGGGTAACTAAACGTGAAATTGAACATTCGTAAAAGGTGTTGAATAAGGGGGACCGTATTTAGAGCAAGTAGATTTTTCCATTACATGTCAATTTTGGGATGTCCCTGAACATTTCTATATCAGTTTCAATATCGAAAACCCGAAGAATAAAGAGGTAGGTGGTCTCAAAAAAGGTCAACTTAGAAGCGAAATTCACCATTTGTAAAAGGTGTTGAATGGAGGGAACCGTATTTAGAGCAAGTAGATTTTTCCATTGCATTTCAATTTTGGGATGTCTCTGAACATTTCCATATCATTTTCTATATCGAAAACCAAAAAAATAAATAGATACGTGGTCTCAAAAATGGGTAACTAAACGTGAAATTGAACATTCGTAAAAGGTGTTGAATAAGGGGGACCGTATGTAGAGCAAGTAGATTTTTCCATTGCATGTCAATTCTGGGATGTCCCTCAACATTTCCATATAAATTTCTATATCGAAAACTCGAAGATTATATAATCTCAAAAAAGGTCAACTTAGACGCGAAATTCACCTTTCGTAAAAGGTGTTGAATGGAAGGGACCGTATTTAGAGCAAGTGGAAATTTCCATTGCATGTCAATTTTGGGATGTCCCTGAACATCTCCATATCAATTTTTATATCGAAAACCTGAAAAATAAATAGATACGTGGTCTCAAAAATGGGTAACTAAACGTGAAATTGAACATTCGTAAAAGGTGTTGAATAAGGGGGACCGTATTTAGAGCAAGTAGATTTTTCCATTACATGTCAATTTTGGGATGTCCCTGAACATTTCTATATCAGTTTCAATATCGAAAACCCGAAGAATAAAGAGGTAGGTGGTCTCAAAAAGGTCAACTTAGAAGCGAAATTCACCATTTGTTAAAGGTGTACCGTATTTAGAGCAAGTAGATTTTTCCATTGCATTTCATTTTGGGATGTCTCTGAACATTTCCATATCATTTTCTATATCAAAAACCGAAAGAATAAATAGATATGTGGTCTCAAAAATGAGTAACTAAACGCGAAATTGAACATTCGCAAAGGTGTTGAATAAGGGGACCGTATTTAGAGCAAGTAGATTTTTCCATTTAATGTCAATTTTGGGATGTCCCTGAACATTCTCATATCAATTTCCATATCGAAAACCCGAAGAATAAAGAGATATATAATCTCAAAAAAGGTTAACTTAGGCGCGAAATTCACCATTTGTATTAAAAAGGTGTTGAATGGAGGGGACCGTATTTAGAGCGAATAGATTTTTCCATTGCATGTCAATTTTGGGATGTCCTGAACATTTCCATATCATTTTCTATATCGAAAACCCAAAGAATAAATAGATATGTGGTCTCAAAAATGAGTAACTAAACGCGAAATTGAACATTCGCAAAAGGTGTTGAATAAGGGGGACCGTATTTAGAGCAGATAGATTTTTCCATTGCATTTCAATTTTGGGATTTCCCTGAACATTTCCATATAAATTTCCATATCGAGAACCCGGACAATAAAGAGATAGGTGGTCACAAAAAAGGTCAACTTAGACGCGAAATTCACCTTTCGTAAAAGGTGTTGAATGGAGCGGACCGTATTTAGAGCAAGTAGATTTTTCCATTGCATGTCAATTTTGGGATGTCCTTGAACATTTCCATATCATTTTCTATATCGAAAACCCAAAGAATAAATAGATACATGGTCTCAAAAATGAGTAACTTAACGCGAAATTGAACATTCGTAAAAGGTGTTGAATAAGGGGGACCGTATTTAGAGCAAGTAGATTTTTCCATTGCATGTCAATTCTGGGATTTCCCTGAACATTTCCATATAAATTTCAATATCGAGAACCCGGACAATTAAGAGATAGGTGGTCTCAAAAAGGTCAACTTAGACGCGACTTTTACCTTTCGTAAAAGGTGTTGAATGGAAGGGTCCATATTTGGAGCAAGTAGAGTTTTCCATTGCATGTCAATTTTGGGATGTCCCTGAACATCTCCATATCGAAAACTCGAAGAATAAAGAGATATATAATATCAAAAAAGGTCAACTTAGACGCGAAATTCACCTTTCGTAAAAGGTGTTGAATGGAGGGGACCGTATTTAGAGCAAGTAGATTTTTGCATTACATGTCAATTTTGGGATGTCCCTGAACATTTCTATATCAGTTTCAATATCGAAAACCCGAAGAATAAAGAGGTAGGTAGTCTCAAAAAAGGACAACTTAGAAGCGAAATTCACCATTTGTAAAAGGTGTTGAATGGAGGGGACCGTATTTAGAGCAAGTAGATTTTTCCATTGCATGTCACTTTTGAGATGTCGCTGAACATTTCCATATCATTTCTATATCGAAAACCCAAAGAATAAATAGATATGTGGTCTCAAAAATGAGTAACTAAACGCGAAATTGAACATTCGCAAAAGGTGTTGAATAAGGGGGACCGTATTCAGAGAATATAGATTTTTCCATTGCATGTCAATTTTGGGATTTCCCTGAACATTTCCACAAAATTTCCATATCGAGAACCCGGACAATAAAGAGATAGGTGGTCACAAAAAAGGTCAACTTAGACGCGAAATTCACCTTTCGTAAAAGGTGTTGAATGGAGGGGACCGTATTTGGAGCAAGTAGATTTTTCCATTGCATGTCACTTTTGAGATGTCGCTGAACATTTCCATATCATTTTCTATATCGAAAACCCAAAAAATAAATAGATACGTGGTCTCAAAAATGGGTAACTAAACGTGAAATTGAACATTCGTAAAAGGTGTTGAATAAGGGGGACCGTATTTAGAGCAAGTAGATTTTTCCATTACATGTCAATTCTTGGATTTCCCTGAACATTTACATATAAATTTCCATATCGAGAACCTGGACAATAAAGAGATAGGTGGTCTCAAAAAAGGTCAACTAAGACGTGAAATTTACCTTTCGTAAAAGGTGTTGAATGGAGGGGTAGGGATTTAGAGCAAGTAGATACTTCCATTGCATGTCAATTTTGGGATGTCCTTGATTATTCTCATATAAATTTCCATATCGAAACCCGAAGAATAAAGAGATATATAATCTCAAAAAAGGTTAACTCAGGCGCGAAATTCATCATTTGTAAAAGGTGTTGAATGGGGGGGACCGTATTCAGAGCAAGTAGATTTTTCCATTGCATGTTAATTTTGGGATTTCCCTGAAAATTTCCATATCAATTTCCATATCGGAAACCCAAAAAATAAATAAATACGTGATCTCAAATATGGGTAACTAAACGCGAAATTGAACATTCGTAAAAGGTGTTGAATAAGGGGGACCGTATTTAGAGCAAGTAGATTTTTCCATTGCATGTCAATTCTGGGATGTCCCTGAACATTTTCATATCAATTTCCATATCGAGAACTTGGACAATAAAGAGATAGGTGGTCTCAAAAAAGGTCAACTTAGACGCGAAATTCACCTTTCGTAAAAGGTGTTGAATGGAGGGGACCGTATTTAGAGCAAGTAGATTTTTCCATTGCATGTCAATTCTGGGATTTCCCTGAACATTTCCATATAAATTTCCATATCGAGAACCCGGACAATAAAGAGATAGGTGGTCTCAAAAAAGGTCAACTAAGACGCGAAATTTACCTTTCGTAAAAAGGTGTTGAATGGAGGGGTCCATATTTAGAGCAAGTAGGTTTTTCCAATGCATGTCAATTTTGGGATGTCGCTGAACATTTCTATATCAATTTCAATATCGAAAACCCGAAGAATGAAGAGATAGGAGGTCTCAAAAAAGGTCAACTTAGAAGCGAAATTCACCTTTCGTAAAAGGTGTTGAATGGAGGGGACCGTATTTAGAGCAAGTAGATTTTTCCATTGCATGTCAATTTTGGGATGTCGCTGAACATTTCCATATCATTTTCTATATCGAAAACCCAAAGAATAAATAGATACATGGTCTTAAAAATGAGTAACTTAACGCGAAATTGAACATTCGTAAAAGGTGTTGAATAAGGGTGACCGTATTTAGAGCAAGTAGATTTTTCCATTGAATGTCAATTCTGGGATTTCCCTGAACATTTCCATATAAATTCCCATATCGAGAACCCGGACAATAAAGAGATAGGTGGTTTCAAAAAGGTCAACTTAGACGCGACATTTACCTTTCGTAAAAGGTGTTGAATGGAGGGGTCCATATTTAGAGCAAGTAGATACTTCCATTGCATGTCAATTTTGGGATGTCCTTGAACATTCTCATATAAATTTCCATATCGAAAACCCGAAGAATAAAGAGATATATAATCTCAAAAAAGGTCAACTTAGACGCGAAATTCACCTTTCGTAAAAGGTGTTGAATGGAAGGGACCGTAATTAGAGCAAGTAGATTTTTCTATGCATGTCTATTTTGAGATGTCCCTGAACATCTCCATATCAATTTTTATATCGAAAACCAGAAAAATAAATAGATACGTGGTCTCAAAAATGGGTAACTAAACGTGAAATTGAACATTCGTAAAAGGTGTTGAATAAGGGGGACCGTATTTAGAGCAAGTAGATTTTTCCATTGCATGTCAATTTTTGGATGTCCCTGAACATTTCCATATAAATTTCCATATCGAAAACCCGAAGAATAAAGAGATATATAATCTCAAAAAAGGTCAACTTAGACGCGAAATTCACCTTTCGTAAAAGTAGTTGAATGGAAGGGACCGTATTCAGAGCAAGTAGATTATTCCACTGCATGTCAATTTTGGGATGTCCCTGAACATCTCCATATCAATTTTTATATCGAAAACCCAAAAAATAAATAGATACGTGTTCTCAAAAATGGGTAACTAAACGTGAAATTGAACATTCGTAAAAGGTGTTGAATAAGGGCGACCGTATTTAGAGCAAGTAGATTTTTCCATTGCATGTCAATTTTGGGATGTCCCCGAACATTTCTATATCAGTTTCAATATCGAAAACCCGAAGAATAAAGAGGTAGGTGGTCTCAAAAAAGGTCAACTTAGAAGCGAAATTCACCTTTCGTAAAAGGTGTTGAATGGAGGGGACCGTATTTAGAGCAAGTAGAGTTTTCCATTGCATGTAAATTTTGGGATATCCCTGAACATTTCCATATAAATTTCCATATCGAAAACCCTGACAATAAAGAGATAGGTGGTCTCAAAAAAGGTCAACTTAGACGCGAAATTTACCTTTCGTAAAAGGTGTTGAATGTAGGGGACCATATTTAGAGCAAGTAGATTTTTCAAATGCATGTCAATTTTGGGATGTCCTTGAACTTTCTCATATAAATTTCCATATCGAAAACCTGAAGAATAAAGAGATATATTATCTCAAAAAAGGTTAACTTAGGCGCGAAATTCACCATTTGTAAAAGGTGTTGAATGGAAGGGACCGTATTTAGAGCAAGTAGATTTTTCCATTGCATATCAATTTTGGGATGTCCCTGAACATTTCTATATCATTTTCTATATCGAAAACCCAAAGAATAAATAGATATGTGGTCTCAAAAATGAGTAACTAACGAGAAATTGAACATTCGCAAATGGTGTTGAATAAGATTCTTTCATTGCATGTCAATTTTAGGATGTCCTTGAACATTCTCATATAAATTTCCATATCGAAAACCCGAAAAATAAAGAAATATATAATCTCAGAAAAGGTTAACTTAGGCGCGAAATTCACCATTTGTAAAAGGATTTGAATGGGGGGGACCGTATTCAGAGCAAGTAGATTTTTCCATTGCATGTTAATTTTGGGATGTCCCTGAAAATTTCCATATCAATTTCCATATCGGAAACCCAAAAAATAAATAAATACGTGATCTCAAATATGGGTAACTAAACGCGAAATTGAACATTCGTAAAAGGTGTTGAATAAGGGGGACCGTATTTAGAGCAAGTAGATTTTTCCATTGCATGTCAATTCTGGGATGTCCCTGAACATTTTCATATCAATTTCCATATCGAGAACTTGGACAATAAAGAGATAGGTGGTCTCAAAAAAGGTCAACTTAGACGCGAAATTCACCTTTCGTAAAAGGTGTTGAATGGAGGGGACCGTATTTGGAGCAAGTAGATTTTTCCATTGCATGTCAATTCTGGGATTTCCCTGAACATTTCCATATAAATTTCCATATCGAGAACCCGGACAATAAAGAGATAGGTGGTCTCAAAAAAGGTCAACTAAGACGCGAAATTTACCTTTCGTAAAAGGTGTTGAATGGAGGGGTCCATATTTAGAGCAAGTAGGTTTTTCCAATGCATGTCAATTTTGGGATGTCGCTGAACATTTCTATATCAATTTCAATATCGAAAACCCGAAGAATGAAGAGATAGGAGGTCTCAAAAAAGGTCAACTTAGAAGCGAAATTCACCTTTCGTAAAAGGTGTTGAATGGAGGGGACCGTATTTAGAGCAAGTAGATTTTTCCATTGCATGTCAATTTTGGGATGTCGCTGAACATTTCCATATCATTTTCTATATCGAAAACCCAAAGAATAAATAGATACATGGTCTCAAAAATGAGTAACTTAACGCGAAATTGAACATTCGTAAAAGGTGTTGAATAAGGGTGACCGTATTTTGAGCAAGTAGATTTTTCCATTGAATGTCAATTCTGGGATTTCCCTGAACATTTCCATATAAATTTCCATATCGAGAACCCGGACAATAAAGAGATAGGTGGTTTCAAAAAGGTCAACTTAGACGCGACATTTACCTTTCGTAAAAGGTGTTGAATGGAGGGGTCCATATTTAGAGCAAGTAGATACTTCCATTGCATGTCAATTTTGGGATGTCCTTGAACATTCTCATATAAATTTCCATATCGAAAACCCGAAGAATAAAGAGATATATAATCTCAAAAAAGGTCAACTTAGACGCGAAATTCACCTTTCGTAAAATGTGTTGAATGGAAGGGACCGTAATTAGAGCAAGTAGATTTTTCTATGCATGTCTATTTTGAGATGTCCCTGAACATCTCCATATCAATTTTTATATCGAAAACCAAAAAAATAAATAGATACGTGGTCTCAAAAATGGGTAACTAAACGGGAAATTGAACATTCGTAAAAGGTGTTGAATAAGGGGGACCGTATTTAGAGCAAGTAGATTTTTCCATTGCATGTCAATTTTGGGATGTCCCTGAACATTTCCATATAAATTTCCATATCGAAAACCCGAAGAATAAAGAGATATATAATCTCAAAAAAGGTCAACTTAGACGCGAAATTCACCTTTCGTAAAAGTAGTTGAATGGAAGGGACCGTATTCAGAGCAAGTAGATTATTCCACTACATGTCAATTTTGGGATGTCCCTGAACATCTCCATATCAATTTTTATATCGAAAACCCAAAAAATAAATAGATATCAGTTTCAATATCGAAAACCCGAAGAATAAAGAGGTAGGTGGTCTCAAAAAAGGTCAACTTAGAAGCGAAATTCACCTTTCGTAAAAGGTGTTGAATGGAGGGGACCGTATTTAGAGCAAGTAGAGTTTTCCATTGCATGTAAATTTTGGGATATCCCTGAACATTTCCATATAAATTTCCATATCGAAAACCCTGACAATAAAGAGATAGGTGGTCTCAAAAAAGGTCAACTTAGACGCGAAATTTACCTTTCGTAAAAGGTGTTGAATGTAGGGGACCATATTTAGAGCAAGTAGATTCTTCAAATGCATGTCAATTTTGGGATGTCCTTGAACTTTCTCATATAAATTTCCATATCGAAAACCTGAAGAATAAAGAGATATATTATCTCAAAAAAGGTTAACTTAGGCGCGAAATTCACCATTTGTAAAAGGTGTTGAATGGAAGGGACCGTATTTAGAGCAAGTAGATTTTTCCATTGCATATCAATTTTAGGATGTCCCTGAACATTTCTATATCATTTTCTATATCGAAAACCCAAAGAATAAATAGATATGTGGTCTCAAAAATGAGTAACTAACGAGAAATTGAACATTCGCAAAAGGTGTTGAATAAGATTCTTTCATTGCATGTCAATTTTAGGATGTCCTTGAACATTCTCATATAAATTTCCATATCGAAAACCCGAAAAATAAAGAAATATATAATCTCAGAAAAGGTTAACTTAGGCGCGAAATTCACCATTTGTAAAAGGATTTGAATGGGGGGGACCGTATTCAGAGCAAGTAGATTTTTCCATTGCATGTTAATTTTGGGATGTCCCTGAAAATTTCCATATCAATTTCCATATCAAAAACCCAAAAAATAAATAAATACGTGGTCTCAAATATGGGTAACTAAACGCGAAATTGAACATTCGTAAAAGGCTTTGAATAAGGGGGACAGTATTTAGAGCAAGTAGATTTTTCCATTGCATGTTAATTTTGGGATGTCCCTGAAAATCTCCATATCAATTTCCATATCGAAAACCCAAAAAATAAATAAATACGTGGTCTCAAATATGGGTAACTAAACGCGAAATTGAACATTCGTAAAAGGTGTTTAATAAGGGGGACCGAATTTGGAGCAAGTAGATTTTTCCATTGCATGTCAATTCTGGGATGTCCCTGAACATTTCCATATAAATTTCCATATCGAGAACCCGGACAATAAAGAGATAGGTGGTCTCAAAAAGGTCAACTTAGACGCGACATTTACCTTTCGTAAAAGGTGTTGAATGGAGGGGTCCATATTTAGAGCAAGTAGATACTTCCATTGCATGTCAATTTTGGGATGTCCCTGAACATTTCTACATCAATTTCAATATCGAAAACCCGAAGAATAAATTGATAGGTGGTCTAAAAAAAGGTCAACCTAGACGCGAAATTCACCTTTCGTAAAAGGTGTTGAATAGAGGGGGCCGTATTTAGAGCAAGTAGATATTTCCAATGCATGTCAATTTTGGGATGTCGCTGAAAATTTCTATATCAATTTCAATATCGAAAACCCGAAGAATGAAGAGATAGGTGTTCTCAAAAAAGGTCAACTTAGAAGCGAAATTCACCTTTCGTAAAAGGTGTTGAATGGAGCGGACCGTATTTAGAGCAAGTAGATTTTTCCATTGCTTGTCAATTTTGGGATGTCCCTAAACATTTCCATATCATTTTCTATATCCAAAAGCCAAAGAATAAGTAGATACATGGTCTCAAAAATGAGTAACTTAACGCGAAATTGAACATTCGTAAAAGGTGTTGAATAAGGGGGACCGTATTTAGAGCAAGTAGATTTTCTCATTGCATGTCGATTTGGGGATGTCCCTGAACATTTCTAAATCAGTTTCAATATCGAAAACCCGAAGAATAAAGAGCTAGGTGGTCTCAAAAAAGGTCAACTTAGAAGCGAAATTCACCTTTCGTAAAAGGTGTTGAATGGAGGGGACCATATTTAGAGCAAGTCGACTCTTCTAATGCATGTCAATTTTGGGATGTCCTTGAACTTTCTCATATAAATATCCATATCGAAAACCTGAAGAATAAAGAGATATATTATCTCAGAAAAGGTTAACTTAGGCGCGAAATTCACCATTTGTAAAAGGTGTTGAATGGAGGGTGCCGTATTTAGAGCAAGTAGATTTTTCCATTGCATGTCAGTTTTTGGGATGTCCCTGAACATTTCCATATCATTTTCTATATCGAAAACCCAAAGAATAAATAGATACGTGGTCTCAAAAATGAGTAACTAAACGCGAAATTGAACATTCGCAAAGGTGTTGAATAAGGGGGACCGTATTTAGAGCAAGTAGATTTTTCCACTGAATGTCAATTTTGGGATGTCCTTGAACATTCTCATATCAATTTCCATATCGAAACCCCGAAGAATAAAGAGATATATAATCTCAAAAAAGGTTAACTTAGGCGCGAAATTCACCATTTGTAAAAGGTGTTGAATGGAGGGGACCGTATTTAGAGCAAATAGATTTTTCCATTGCATGTCAATTTTGGGATGTCTCTGAACATTTCCATATCATTTTCTATATCGAAAACCCAAAAAATAAATAGATACGTGGTCTCAAAAATGAGTAACTAAACGCGAAATTGAACATTCGCGAAAGGTGTTGAATAAGGGGGACCGTATTTAGAGCAAGTAGATTTTTCCATTGCATGTCAATTCTGGGATTTCCCTGAACATTTTCATATAAATTTCCATATCGAGACCCCGGACAATAAAGAGATAGGTGGTCTCAAAAAAGGTCAACTAAGACGCGAAATTTACCTTTCGTAAAAGGTGTTGAATGGAGGGGTCCATATTTAGAGCAAGTAGGTTTTTCCAATGCATGTCAATTTTGGGATGTCGCTGAACAATTTCTATATCAATTTCAATATCGAAAACCCGAAGAATGAAGAGATAGGTGGTCTCAAAAAAGGTCAACTTAGAAGCGAAATTCACCTTTCGTAAAAGGTGTTGAATGGAGCGGACCGTATTTAGAGCAAGTAGAATTTTCCATTGCATGTCAATTCTGGGATGTCCCTGAACATTTCCATATCATTTTCTATATCGAAAACCCAAAGAATAAATAGATACATGGTCTCAAAAATGAGTAACTTAACGCGAAATTGAACATTCGTAAAAGGTGTTGAATAAGGGGGACCGTATTTAGAGCAAGTAGGTTTTTCCGATGCATGTTAATTTTGGGATGTCGCTGAACAATTTCTATATCAATTTCAATATCGAAAACCCGAAGAATGAAGAGATAGGTGGTCTCAAAAAAGGTCAACTTAGAAGCGAAATTCACCTTTCGTAAAAGGTGTTGAATGGAGCGGACCGTATTTAGAGCAAGTAGATTTTTCCATTGCATGTCAATTTTGGGATGTCCCTGAACATTTCCATATCATTTTCTATATCGAAAACCCAAAGAATAAATAGATACATGGTCTCAAAAATGAGTAACTTAACGCGAAATTGAACATTCGTAAAAGGTGTTGAACAAGGGGGACCGTATTTAGAGCAAGTAGATTTTTCCATTGCATGTCAATTCTGGGATGTCCCTGAACATTTCCATATAAATTTCCATATCGAAAACTCGAAGAATAAGAGATATATAATCTCAAAAAAGGTCAACTTAGACGCGAAATTCACCTTTCGTAAAAGGTGTTGAATGGAAGGGACCGTATTTAGAGCAAGTAGATTTTTCCATTGCATGTCAATTTTGGGATGTCCCTGAACATCTCCATATCAATTTTCATATCGAAAACCTGAAAAATAAATAGATACCTGGTCTCAAAAATGGGTAACTAAACGTGAAATTGAACATTCGTAAAAGGTGTTGAATAAGGGGGACCGTATTTAGAGCAAGTAGATTTTTCCATTACATGTCAATTTTGGGATGTCCCTGAACATTTCTATATCAGTTTCAATATCGAAAACCCGAAGAATAAAGAGGTAGGTGGTCTCAAAAAAGGTCAACTTAGAAGCGAAATTCACCATTTTTAAAAGGTGTTGAATGGAGGGAACCGTATTTAGAGCAAGTAGATTTTTCCATTGCATTTCAATTTTGGGATGTCTCTGAACATTTCCATATCATTTTCTATATCGAAAACCAAAAAAATAAATAGATACGTGGTCTCAAAAATGGGTAACTAAACGTGAAATTGAACATTCGTAAAAGGTGTTGAATAAGGGGGACCGTATTTAGAGCAAGTAGATTTTTCCATTACATGTCAATTTTGGGATTTCCCTGAACATTTTCATATAAATTTCCATATCGAGACCCCGGACAATAAAGAGATAGGTGGTCTCAAAAAAGGTCAACTAAGACGCGAAATTTACCTTTCGTAATAGGTGTTGAATGGAGGGGTCCATATTTAGAGCAAGTAGGTTTTTCCAATGCATGTCAATTTTGGGATGTCGCTGAACAATTTCTATATCAATTTCAATATCGAAAACCCGAAGAATGAAGAGATAGGTGGTCTCAAAAAAGGTCAACTTAGAAGCGAAATTCACCTTTCGTAAAAGGTGTTGAATGGAGCGGACCGTATTTAGAGCAAGTAGATTTTTCCATTGCATGTCAATTTTGGGATGTCCCTGAACATTTCCATATCATTTTCTATATCGAAAACCCAAAGAATAAATAGATACATGGTCTCAAAAATGAGTAACTTAACGCGAAATTGAACATTCGTAAAAGGTGTTGAATAAGGGGGACCGTATTTAGAGCAAGTAGGTTTTTCCAATGCATGTCAATTTTGGGATGTCGCTGAACAATTTCTATATCAATTTCAATATCGAAAACCCGAAGAATGAAGTGATAGGTGGTCTCAAAAAAGGTCAACTTAGAAGCGAAATTCACCTTTCGTAAAAGGTGTTGAATGGAGCGGACCGTATTTAGAGCAAGTAGATTTTTCCATTGCATGTCAATTTTGAAATGTCCCTGAACATTTCCATATCATTTTCTATATCGAAAACCCAAAGAATAAATAGATACATGGTCTCAAAAATGAGTAACTTAACGCGAAATTGAACATTCGTAAAAGGTGTTGAATAAGGGGGACCGTATTTAAAGCAAGTAGATTTTTCCATTGCATGTCAATTCTGGGATTTCCCTGAACATTTCCATATAAATTTCCATATCGAGAACCCGGACAATAAAGAGATAGGTGGTTTCAAAAAGGTCAACTTAGACGCGACATTTAGTTTTCGTAAAAGGTGTTGAATGGAGGGGTCCATATTTAGAGCAAGTAGATACTTCCATCGCATGTCAATTTTGGGATGTCCTTGAACATTCTCATAAAAATTTCCATATCGAAAACCCGAAGAATAAAGAGATATATAATCTCAAAAAAGGTCAACTTAGACGCGAAATTCACCTTTCGTAAAAGGTGTTGAATGGAAGGGACCGTATTTAGAGCAAGTAGATTTTTCTATGCATGTCAATTTTGAGATGTCCCTGAACATCTCCATATCATCTTTTATATCGAAAACCCAAAAAATAAATAGATACGTGGTCTCAAAAATGGGTAACTAAGCGTGAAATTGAACATTCGTAAAAGGTGTTGAATAAGGGGGACCGTATTTAGAGCAAGTAGATTTTCCCATTGCATGTCAATTTTGGGATGTCCCTGAACATTTCTATATCAGTTTCAATATCGAAAACCCGAAGAAAAAAGAGGTAGGTGGTCTCAAAAAGGTCAACTTAGAAGCGAAATTCACCATTTGTAAAAGGTGTTGAATGGAGGGGTCCATATTTAGAGCAAGTAGGTTTTTCCAATGCATGTCAATTTTGGGATGTCGCTGAACAATTTCTATATCAATTTCAATATCGAAAACCCGAAGAATGAAGAGATAGGTGGTCTCAAAAAAGGTCAACTTAGACGCGAAATTCACCTTTCGTAAAAGGTGTTGAATGGAAGGGACCGTATTTAGAGCAAGTAGATTTTTCCATTGCATGTCAATTGAGGGATGTCCCTGAACATTTCCATATCATTTTCTATATCGAAAAGCCAAAGAATATATAGATACGTGGTCTCTAAAATGAGTAACTAAACGCGAAATTGAACATTTGCAAAAGGTGTTGAATAAGATTCTTTCATTGCATTTTGGGATGTCCTTGAACTTTCTCATATAAATTTCCATATCGAAAACCCGAAGAATAAAGAGATATATAATCTCAAAAAAGGTTAACTCAGGCGCTAAATTCACCATTTGTAAAAGGTGTTGAATGGAGGGGACCGTATTTAGAGCAAGTAGATTTTTCCATTGCATGTCAATTTTGGGATGTCCCTGAACATTTCCATATCATTTTCTATATTTCGTTTGTTAACGAAAATTGTTCAATCAATTTATATTTTGTATTTGTATTCAAACATGTTTATGTTAATTTAATATCGAAAACCCAAAGAATAAATAGATACGTGGTCTCAAAAATGAGTAACTAAACGCGAAATTGAACATTCGCAAAAGTGTTGAATAAGTGGGACCGTATTTAGAGCAAGTAGATTTTTCCATTGCATGTCAATTTTGGGATGTCCCTGAAAATTTCTATATCAGTTTCAATATCGAAAACCCGAAGAATAAAGAGGTAGGTGCTCTCAAAAAAGGTCAACTTAGAAGCGAAATTCACCTTTCGTAAAAGGTGTTGAATGGAGGGGACCGTATTTAGAGCAAGTAGAGTTTTCCAACAATTCGACTAAGGGAGTAAATCTTAACAGAAAATCCTGATCCTCCAAGATTGGGGGTTGAGGCGTCAGACTAGCTCTCTATCACTCGTAAAAAGCGATCACTGCTAAAAAGCCTAAAGTATTGCCTCGGAATATGGATGATCTTAACGGTAAACGAACTAGGCAGCGCAAACGGATTTTGAGATTTGGTAATTGGGGATATCAACGAAGAAGGAGGAGGGTGGTAGCCGAAATTACGAAATACAAACTAGATGTGGTATGTCTCTCGGAAACAAAGAAGAAGGGCCAGGGGTCAGAAAGGGTGGAAGGCTATGTACATTTGTGGTCTGGTGTTGAAAAGCACAAAAGAAGTAAGGCTGGTGTGTCCATTATGATAAAAAATGGTTTATATCGGAATGTAGTAGATGTCCAATTTATAAATGAGCGGATGATTAGATTGGTACTGAGGAGATTTGGAAGAGACATTTGTATTATCGCTGTATATGCTCCGACAGATGACTCAAGTGATGTCGAAAAGGATGAATTCTATCAGGGCCTTAGTGAACAGCTTGATGAATGCTCGAGTATGAGATCTATTTTGTTGGCTGGAGATTTCAATGGGAAAGTTGGAATGAGAGTTGGGGACAAGGTAGTAGGCCAATATGGCGATCCTCAAGTAAATGACAGTGGAAATCGATTAATCGATATCTGTACACAATATGACTTGAAAATAAATAACACCTACTTCCAGCACAAAAAAATCCATCAATACACATGGGAGAGACCGTCTCTGAATCAGAGATCAATAATTGATTTCCTCATCACTAAACAGGACAGCAATGAGAAAATCAAAAATGTAGTGGTGAAGCGAGGGGCAAACTGCGGATCGGATCACTATCTCTTGTTATCCGAGATTGTCTATTTATACAT
The DNA here is from genome assembly GCA_038502775.1 of Hippodamia convergens. Lineage (NCBI taxonomy): Eukaryota > Metazoa > Arthropoda > Insecta > Coleoptera > Coccinellidae > Hippodamia > Hippodamia convergens. The sequence goes on from JAVSIQ010000406.1 coordinate 22,357, forward strand.
TTGCAGGCACACAAGTAAGGATGAAGCCGAAGAGGTAACAAGTAGGGATGAATTATATCCAGAGTACAATATACATCTAATTCATGATGAAAGTGTTAGATACCTTTATAAAAGAAGACTGAATATATTACTATGTAACAAACAACCATATGCAAACATTGATGATGAATACCAAAGACTTGTCGATGCGATACATCAAGCCTCAAAGGAAGCATTCGGTCTTAAGATAGATACTGATAGCAAATGGAAGAAAGCACGTTGGATGACGGAAGATCTGCAGTGTCTGATAGTGGAGAAAAATCAAATGTACAGTAAATGGCTGGAAAATAGAACAGCAGAAAATGGAAACAGATATAAACAGTTACAAAGACAAGTGAGGAGGGTAGTTAAGGAAGAAAAGAATAACCTATGGGAACGGAAGTGTACTGAAATAGAGAGTAAATTGGGAGGATCACAGTCGACGGAGGTTTGGCGTTGTTTGAAAACCTTAAAAACTAACACCAAACCAATGAATACTGGAGCAATAACTATGGGTGGTTGGACGGACCACTATGGATCGTTACTTAAGGAGGATCGCCAACAATTCATACAGCAGGATGATAAGGAAGGACATTCAGATGAAACACAAAGTAACCTGCAGACAACAATACAGGAGGTGAGAGAGGCTATCCAAACATTAAAGAATAATAGAGCACCTGGACCAGGAGGAATAATGGCAGAGATGATAAAATACGGTGGAGATCTATTACTGGAACAACTGACAAATTTAATGAACATGTGTTTGAGAGCTCTCAAGCTGCCCAGAGTATGGAAAACTTCCTACATAGTGTCAGTATATAAAAAAGGAAAACGCAGCGATCCAAACAACTACCGAGGGCTTAGTATAAATTGTACGCTGACTAGGTTGTTTGGTAAAATTATTAAGAAAGAGCTCTACGAGGCTGCTGGGGATAAAATAGGCGAGGATCAGAGTGGATTCACACGTAATCGATCATGCGTGGACAACCTATTCATCATCCAACAGCTTATAGAGAAAAGAAATTCTCGGGATGAAGAAACACATTTGGCCTTAGTCGACTTAGAGAAGGCATATGACTCCGTACCTCGATTGAAGTTATGGCAGGCACTCCATTCTCTTGGATTGAATCCTCAATTGATAAAACTGTTAAAAGAACTATACAATGACAACATAACATATGTCAAGGTGGGAAGTACGCTGTCACAACCAATAGTTCCAACGAAGGGACTACGTCAGGGATGTCCTCTTTCACCGATGTTGTTCAATTTATACTTGGAAGTAGCCCTAAAAGATTGGAAATATAGATGTGGGCCAATGGGAGTTCCGGTGGGAGATGACTTTCTGTTCAACATTCATTTTGCTGATGACCAAATAGTTATAGCTCAAGACTCTTTTGATTTGGAGTTCATGTTACGAAGATTACATTCAGCATATGATGAATGGGGTCTTAAAATCAACACAGAAAAAACCGAATATCTGGTGGTGAACTCTATGGCCAACTTTCAAGTCATGAAAGATGATAACTCATCCATTAAACAGGTGAATCAAACTAAATATCTAGGAGCAATAATTGGTACGGAAGGAACATCGGATAGAGAAATCAGGAGCAGAATGGAAAAGAGCAGAAAAGTCCTAGGATGCCTCAATTCCATCTGGTGGGACAAGAATATTAGCAAGAGCACAAAAGTGAGAATTGGGAAGACACTGGTGGAATCGGTTCTGACTTATGGTAGCGAGGTGTGGACTATGAGTGCTGCGGTTAAAAGGAAGCTCAATGCCATCGAAATGGACTATCTAAGGAGAGGTGCTCGAAGATCTAGAAGAGAAAGGGTGAGGAATGAGGAGATCAGAAGTATTATGGACGCACATGAGACTGTGGTGGAAAGAGTAGAAAAACGAAGACTTAGGTGGTTTGGACACGTTTTAAGAATGAACCCAGAGAGATGGCCGCATCGAATGTATCACTGGCAACCACCTGGAAAAAGAAAGAGAGGTCGGCCACGTCGATCCTGGATTGAAGGGGTCCGTCAGTCCATGGAAGAAAGGCATTTAAACGAGGAGGATGCCCAAGACAGAAGGAGATGGCGTTTAGGCGTGGGAATGCAGATTTAATCTGTTTAAAACCCGATATATATATATAGAGTTTTCCATTGCATGTCAATTTTGGGATGTCGCTGAACATTTCCATATCATTTTCTATATCGAAAACCCAAAAATTAAATAGATATGTGGTCTCAAAAATGAGTAACTAAACGCGAAATTGAACATTCGCAAAAGGTGTTGAATAAGGGGGACCGTATTTAGAGCAAATAGATTTTTCCATTGCATGTCAATTTTGGGATTTCCCTGAACATTTCCACAAAATTTCCATATCGAGAACCCGGACAATAAAGAGATAGGTGGTCACAAAAACGGTCAACTTAGACGCGAAATTCACCTTTCGTAAAAGGTGTTGAATGGAGGGGACCGTATTTAGAGCAAGTAGATTTTTCCATTGCATGTCAATTTTGGGATGTCGCTGAACATTTCCATATCATTTTCTATATCGAAAACCCAAAAATTAAATAGATACGTGGTCTCAAAAATGAGTAACTAAACGCGAAATTGAACATTCGCAAAATGTGTTGAATAAGGGGGACCGTATTTAGAGCAAGTAGATTTTTCCATTGCATGTCAATTCTGGGATTTCCCTGAACATTTCCATATAAATTTCCATATCGAGAACCCGGACAATAAAGAGATAGGTGGTCTCAAAAAAGGTCAACTAAGACGCGAAATTTACCTTTCGTAAAAGGTGTCGAATGGAGGGGTCCATATTTAGAGCAAGTAGGTTTTTCCAATGCATGTCAATTTTGGGATGTCGCTGAACATTTCTATATCAATTTCAATATCTAGAACCCGAAGAATGAAGAGATAGGAGGTCTCAAAAAAGGTCAACTTAGAAGCGAAATTCACCTTTCGTAAAAGGTGTTGAATGGAGCGGACCGTATTTAGAGCAAGTAGATTTTTCCATTGCATGTCAATTTTGGGATGTCCCTGAACATTTCCATATCATTTTTTATATCGAAAACCCAAAGAATAAATAGATACATGGTCTCAAAAATGAGTAACTTAACGCGAAATTGAACATTAGCAAAAGGTGTTGAATAAGATTCTTTCATTGCATTTTGGGATGTCCTTGAACTTTCTCATATAAATTTCCATATCGAAAACCCGAAGAATAAAGAGATATATAATCTCAAAAAAGGTTAACTCAGGCGCTAAATTCACCATTTGTAAAAGGTGTTGAATGGAGGGGACCGTATTTAGAGCAAGTAGATTTTTCCATTGCATGTCAATTTTGGGATGTCCCTGAACATTTCCATATCATTTTCTATATTTCGTTTGTTAACGAAAATTGTTCAATCAATTTATATTTTGTATTTGTATTCAAACATGTTTATGTTAATTTAATATCGAAAACCCAAAGAATAAATAGATACGTGGTCTCAAAAATGAGTAACTAAACGCGAAATTGAACATTCGCAAAGGTGTTGAATAAGGGGGACCGTATTTAGAGCAAGTAGATTTTTCCATTGCATGTCAATTTTGGGATGTCCCTGAAAATTTCTATATCAGTTTCAATATCGAAAACCCGAAGAATAAAGAGGTAGGTGGTCTCAAAAAAGGTCAACTTAGAAGCGAAATTCACCTTTTGTAAAAGGTGTTGAATGGAGGGGACCGTATTTAGAGCAAGTAGAGTTTTCCATTGCATGTCAATTTTGGGATGTCCTTGAACTTTCTCATATAAATTTCCATATCGAAAACCCGAAGAATAAAGAGATATATTATCTCAAAAAAGGTTAACTTAGGCGCGAAATTCACCATTTGTAAAAGGTGTTGAATGGAGGAGACCGTATTTAGAGCAAGTAGATTTTTCCATTGCATGTCAATTTTGGGATGTCCCTGAACATTTCCATATCAATTTCTATATCGAAAACATAAAGAATAAATAGATACATGGTCTCAAAAATGAGTAACTTAATGCGAAATTGAACATTCGTAAAAGGTGTTGAATAAGGGGGACCGTATTTAGAGCAAGTAGATTTTTCCATTGCATATCAATTCTGGGATTTCCCTGAACATTTCCATATAAATTTCCATATCGAAAACCCTGACAATAAAGAGATAGGTGGTCTCAAAAAGGTCAACTTAGACGCGACATTTACCTTTCGTGAAAGGTGTTGAATGGAGGGGTCCATATTCAGAGCAAGTAGATACTTCCATTGCATGTCAATTTTGGGATGTCCTTGAACATTCTCATATAAATTTCCATATCGAAAACCCGAAGAATAAAGAGATATATAATCTCAAAAAAGGTCAACTTAGACGCGAAATTCACCTTTCGTAAAAGGTGTTGAATGGAAGGGACCGTATTTAGAGCAAGTAGATTTTTCCATTGCATGTCAATTGAGGGATGTCCTTGAACATTTCCATATCATTTTCTATATCGAAAAGCCAAAGAATATATAGATACGTGGTCTCTAAAATGAGTAACTAAACGCGAAATTGAACATTCGCAAAAGGTGTTGACAGAGCCGCCGCCAGGCCCGGCAAACCGGGCAGTCTGCCGGGGCGGAAAATTCTAGGGGCGGCAAAATCAGTTTCGTATTACTAGAATTTTTTTCCTTTGAAATCGAAAACCCGCCTGTTATTGAAAGAGAAAACGAAAACACGACCAGACTCTGGGGCGGCTTTTTGAGCCTGGTCAACCAAATATATCACACATGTACACAAATAACCAGATAAAAATGCAAATAAACTAAGAGAAGGAATACTATCGAAGATGCAGCATTCTACTCCTAAATAAATAACCCTGTCAGGTTGTAAATTTCGCCAACGCCTCAGCGGCCTCTCATCCTAGTTACACTTGTTTACGATTTTATAGTTTATTATCAAGACGGTCGGTCCCCCATCTGGGACTGTTAAGTTTTTGGAAGGGTTTCTAGGATAATTCAGCAATGATTCCTATTTTCAGTTTGCCAATCGGAAATCTAGATTTTGATATTCGGGTGGGGTTTAAAATACTGGAGAAATAAGGGTATTATCAACTCGTTAGTCTCCAGTGTCGTCACAATATTCAATATTTTTGCAACACTATATAGTGCCACATAATAGAAATCTTTTATCTTTCTTCGGAGTTGTGATTTTCGAACTGAATTACTCTACAAAATTGAAGGTGAGTTCAATAATTCCGTATTTTTTTACCGTCGGATTTAACATCCAAACGATAATAAGCATAAGGCGCTCTCGTTTATTAACAGTGATGTAGGTGATTTTTTTGTGTCTGTCATGGATCGCCTCAGGTACGCATATGTGTATAAAGCGCCGTCGTTTCAATAATTCGAAAAGGCGCCTTTGAATGAAAATATGCCTCGCTGAAACTTGAGGCAGATTATTGTTCTTAATTTACTGGGTAATGGTTATAGTAGAAGAATATATGAATATTATTATTATTAGATACAGGTGAATACTTAAGACTTATATTGACCTCTTTTCAATTACTTAACCAGATGTAAGAATTTAAGATGAGAACATGGCAACAGGTAATAAATATAATAAGGCCAAATCGTAGAACGAAAACAGTAGGAATAACACCTACTAATTCTGATCCGGATATCATTGTCTTGAATTTTTCTTACATACGAGAGCTGTATTGCCTTGGAATTAAAAATTAGCAATCATCAAAAACCAAGACGCGCATTTTTTTTCCTTTAACATGAGTAGTTCATTTAGCTTCGTATACTCCAAGCAGAGATCGTTTTCATTGTTTCGATATTTTGTATGTGAATGCAGTTCAGAATTCTGAATTTTTATTTGGCATATCCTACAGAAATGTATTTGTACTTGAATTGATAAATTCATTTTATTATTTTTATGATACCATTCCGTCCGATTGAAAATTTTTAAATACGCATTTATATTTACCGGTTTTCTGTATCGTAGAAACTGTCGTTCAATGTATCAGCTGTTCATACGGCACCCTGAGTTTTCGAAAGCGACGAGTCATTTTATTAAATATGGAAAATACTTTTGGGAGCTGTGCTCAAAGACGTCAGTTGATTTCGATTTTCTTTTTTACGTAGGATGTCGGACCAACGGAAAAAACTTTCTGGAGCTCAATATAGGAAAAGGAGAGAAGCAAAACAAGCTGCCACTCAGAAGCAGTCTGGAGCGTTACAAAAATATTTAAAATCAGGTTCTTCAGTGAAAGAGGATACGAATGCTTAAATTAATCCGGTTAGCAATGAACTGTCAATAGACAATGAAATCGGTGATAGTGTAATTTCTCCGTCTTTCTCAAATAACGAATCTCGAAAATCTCCAGCCCACACAAGCACTGAAATGAATATTCACCCTAGCTCAGATCCAGGGGACTGGCCAAATTTAATTTCTGACGCCACAAGAATCTTTCTCGTTAAAGCGGGTCCAGCTATTCCTCCCGAGGACTTTGAATTTCCGGTTAAAGACGGAAGAAAATTCAATATGAAATACTTCAAGAGAATTTTAAGAAATGGCGAAAAAGTTTCTCGGGACTGGCTTGTATATTCAATGTCTAAAGATGCTGTTTATTGTTTCTGTTGTAAATTATTTTCAATTACACAAACTAAAATTTCAAGGGATGGTTTCGATAGCTGGAAACACATAGTAGAATGCTTAAACCAACACGAAACATCAAAGACTCATTTCGACTCATACAAATCATGGCTTGATCTACGAAAAGGCCTGCTCCGTTCTAAAACAGTTGATGCAGAAGCACAAAAAATGATAACTTCTGAAATCAAACACTGGAATAGCGTTTTACAGAGAATTATTTCTGTTATCAAAGTTTTGGCTGAAAACTGCTTAGCTTTCAGAGGTACCACTCAAAAGTTGTATGAACATGATAACGGAAACTTCCTCAAACTCATTCAATTATTGGCAGAATATGATCCCATTATGGGGGAACACCTCAGAAGAATAATTAAAAAGAAGAGAGACGTGCCCACTACCTAGGAAGTGACATTCAGGAAGAGCTCATCCATCTTCTGGGAGAAAATGTCAGAAAACATATTTTAACTGACGTTGGAAGATCAAAGTATTATTCTATAATACTGGATTGTACTCCAGACATCAGTAAAATGGAACAAATGTCCATTACTTTAAGATATGTAGTTATTGACGATGATGGAGTAAAAATAAGGAAGAGGTTTTTAGGGTTCGTATCTGTGGAGAGGTCAACAGGCGAAAATTTAGCCGATGAGTTATTAGATATTTTAAGGGAAAAAAATTTACCTCTAGGAGATATGAGGGGTCAAGGATACGATAATGGGGCCAATATTAAAGGGGACCGTGCAGGAGTGCAAAGAAGAATTAGAAATTTGAAACCTAGAGCTTTCTTTGTACCATGTAGTGCCCATTCGCTGAATCTTGTCGTGAACGATATGGCCAAATCTTCATTGCAGGCTGCAAATTTTTTCAATATCGTTCAGAAAATCTTCGTCTTTTTTTCTGCTTCGACACTTCGTTGGGCAATATTGCTCAAGCACATCAAGGGTTTAACAATAAAACCATTGAGTGATACAAGATGGGAAAGTCGAATAGACGCTCTCAAACCCTTGCGCTTTCGAATTGACGAAATATATGATGCGCTGCTAGATATATACAACGATGTCCAAATGGATACAATGGTGAGAGACGAAGCATCGGGTTTGGTCAATCAAATGAAAAAATTTAACTTTTTATGCTCCTTGGTAATATGGTACAATGTTTTGAACCATATAAATCCTCTCAGTAAGATGATGCAGGCCAAAGATTTCGTCATTCCCACGGCAGTTGAACTGTTGAAAAATTCCTTGACCTTTTTTCAAAGTTCAAGATGTGATGAGGCTTTTTCAACTGTCCTAACAGATGCAGCTGAATTAGCATTAGACATTGATGCGGAAACAAATTTTACCTCTGTTCCAAGAGCACGAAGACGAAAACAAAAACGGCAGTTCGATTATGAACATGAGGATGAAACGATTGACGATCCAAAGCAGAAATTCAAAGTTGAAATGTACTTTCATCTCATTGATTGTGCAGTCAATTCTTTACAACAGCGGTTTTCTCATTTGCAGGATCACAACAAGTATTTCGACTTCTTATATGATATATATAATCTCAAAGATATAGATAAAACGATTATCAAAAAATATTGTAGTGATTTGCAGATGATACTCACTGATGGAGTTTAGATGGATATAAGTGGTCAAGAACTGGTGGTATCTTTCATATGTTCTATACTTGGAAAAAATAGTACTCCTATTGAAATCTTGGCCTTAATTTCGGAACTCAAATGCACACCCAATTTGGAAGTAGCTTTGAGAATCTTACTGACACTGCCGGTAACTGTGGCTAGTGGCGAGAGAAGCTTTTCAAAGTTGAAACTAATAAAAAATTTTCTACGATCAACAATGGCCCAAGATAGATTATCTGATCTGGCCATTATATCCATTGAATATGAGATTGTCAATAATCTCGATATATCTCAAATTATTCATGACTTTTGCGAAATGAAAGTGAGAAGGAGGAAATTTATTTGAGTTCAACATTCTAGTCTGATAGTTCTAGTTCACTTTTATACATACGAAAGTAGTTAGATATATTTTTTTATTTATTATATTTTTTGTATAATACATATTTACAGTTATATTTTCTATTTACACTCTTGTAGTTCCTGAAATGATATGTTAAGTTTTATTTAAGTTCATTGTTATGTTTGATTAAACTTGTAATAATAAACCCGTTTTTAGAGAAAGACATCGAATTATAGTTATTATCTTCAATTCATACTGAGAAAAAAACCATCTTATATATCTATATATATATATATATATATATATTTTCTTCGTTTCTAAATTTTCCCCCTTGATCAAATTTTGAAAGAGTGTGTTATATACATCACAGAAAGGTGGCAAAATATAATTTTCCCGGGGCGGCGAAATTTCATTTTGCCGGGGCGGCAAAATGGTAAAAAAGGATATAGAAGAGATATTTATTTGAAGAAACGAAACAAAAAATTAGATTTTGTCATTAGAAAATTGAAAAGACTGAATTAGGAAAAACCGAATTTTTCATTAAAGATCTACCTAAAACGCAGCAGCAAATGGTAGCAACATGCTATAATTCAAGTCTCTGTAAGAAGAACGGTGTACGTTATATCCTTGATTGGGTAGTAGTAGTAGTACCTAGTAAAAAACTTTTTTGAAACAATGTTTCAAAGGGCTAACGACCTAGGTCTTCCTGTCCATCTATACATTCGTATTAGATAGTATTAATTAATTTAGCATGTGCATGAATACAATAAGTAAAACTATGAACTAGAAAAAGTGTTAAGATCCTAGAGTTGACTCAGTAAGTATTCAAATATTGGCCGCTCGGGTAATTTCCTTTTGGGCACTTGAAGAGGTGACATCTTGTGTATAAGTGGCTCAATTATGTTTATGTTGTGCTGTTTTTGGATAAATCTTTTGTTCAATCTATGAATTCTATCCACTATTGGTTCTATGTTGGTTCTTTTTATAGGCATTGGTTCGAGGGGTTGTGAAGTGGGTTGTTTGGATGTCTCATTTTTGTTATTTTTCGTAGACTGCTCCGCTCTGCTACCTCAATGATTTTCTTAGTAGTTTTGTTGCATTGCCCCAAGATTTGGTGTCCATATTCTAAAATGGGTCTGCAGATCATTTTGTAGATGTTGGATGTAGTGTTTGTTTCTATGCCTTGAATTTTATATGTTAGTGATCTAAAGTGGCTAGCTCTAGTAATGGTATTCTTTTTAGTAGAGTTGACGTGCATCTTAAAGTTGAGCTTGCTATCAATTATCATGCCGAGGTATCTACAGTTTGGTACAGGTTTTATATTGCATTATCCAGGGAAATTGTGGGCGAGTTATGATTGATCTTGTGATAGAATATTATAAATTTCGATTTTTTGGGTTTTATTTTTATTCTCCATTTATTCATCCATTGTGTCATTTTAATCTTGATCTTTTTCAATTTTTCCATTGTGTCCAATATAGTTTTGCCATGTGCAATTAAGGTAGTATCGTCGGCAAATTGTAATATATATGTATTCATAGTTGTTTTGGATTCTAGGTTGTCTTTTGTCTTGTCGATATCCAAGCAGTAGGGTAAGTGCACCGGTTGTGGCCACTTTAAGACATTTTCCAACTTCACATTGTGATTCATGCACAGCTTCACAATTAAAAATATGGAAACGCTCCGTATGAATATTGTTGCCAAGCAATAATTGTCTTTATGGCGAATAAAATAATTAAAAAATGAAAAGGAGAGCGAGTACAATTTATCCAGTTGTGGCCACATTTTCCACCAGTTGTGGCCACACAATTTTCCATTTGTGGCCAGTCACGGTTTTGGTTAAACTTGCACAGTTGGATACTCACTTCCATCGAAATTCAACAAACCTTCTCATAAATAACAAAAAATATATTAGAATTTTATGAAAATATAGATACAAATAGTAAAAAAATCATTATCTTTCTTATACTTAAATAAAAAAATTCATGGAAATATTTAGGTTTCTAAAAAAAATTTTTTTCAAACAAAACATGGTCCGCGATCATCAGCAGCCCTATGTTTTTCAATTTTTGTGATAATCTTCTTTCTAATACCACAGAAGGTCTGGAGATTCATGCTATTTTCAGTTTTTCACTTCTGGAGATTGCACAGAACTATACCCTTTCAACTTCAAATTGAGATTAATCACATTCAAACTAGGATTGGTGATCATTGATATTTTTTTTTTGTAGGGTACAAAGTATTTTATCATAAAGATTAATTTCGGAAAAATGTTAGCAGACTTGCTCGACTCCAACTCGTTATATTCATAGCCCCATCCTTACAATGATATTACAATATATCTTCTTTCTAGTCTTTCTCAAATTTCTCTAGTTTTCAGTCTCATCCATTTCGTCAATATAAAAACTTTGTGTTTTATAATTAAGCCATTCGCTTCCAGATACTCCAATTCATTCATCGGACGGTATTGTTAAGTTTTTCATCTTTGTTTCTTACATACGATGCAGTATTATCTATCCTTTACTATCTAGTGGCCACAACTGGGTTTGTACTCTCCGTTTCTGGCCACTAAGTGGCCACAAGTAGCGAATCGTACTTTTTTGTGATCCAGTTGTGGCCAGCACTATATTATTTAGTTAGAATCAGAAATTTTCAATTTTTTATAAGAAATATGGAAGAACATGATATAAGAATGATATAAAACATTTACTATTTGTAACGCATATGTTTAAATAAAAAAAAACATTGGAAACACACCCTGTGTTTCTTAATCGCACTTCTAAGCTTTCGCCTACTACCCCATCATGTCAAGAACTAAATGAAAAAGCAACGAATTTCGTTATCTCTTTTAAGAAATGAGCTTGCCAATTGGTGCAGGAATAATGGAAGATGGCAAAGAAGGCAAATTTCAATGGCTAATTGTAATGTACTACGTTTTATTCAAGAAAATGATCTCGGGTGGCCACAACTGGAACGATGGCCACAACCGGTGCCCTTACCCTAAATGTTGTATAAGTATGGTGATAGAGGAGAGCCCTAGGGAAGTCCTTGCTTTGGGATTGATTGGGTATATTCTTGTATTCTCATGAAAATCAAGAGCTCCAAACTATACAATTACATGAGAGAAAACAAAATTTTGCCATTACCTTGTCCGAGTACACTTTCAAGGTAGTGTTGGGTAACTCTTGTAAGAGGCGGTTCATGTGTCCCGGACACGACGCAGAAATGTAAGAGCGGCTCACTTTACAAAACTGGATCACCTCAATTCGAATGTCGCACTAAGCGTCTACGCATCGGTGAGCCGAAAGACGCGAGAGACACCCAGGACTCAGGACCCAGGTAGTCTCGGCAAACACAATTCAGATTTAGGGACTAGAACGGAACTTGTGTTGCGGAGCCACATCTGGGCCGGTGCGAGAGCGCAATCCGTGCGATCTGATAATCAGATATGTTTTGACAAACGCCGCAACTGAAGTAATAAAAATGCAGTGACCCTATAGTTAATTGCTTTCATGTTGATAGAAGGTACTTCCATCTTTCCTTTTCACTAGTGTGTCTTGTCATAAATCACCGGATTTGTGGTTATTCGTCATAATAAAATTAGGGTTGTTTTTTAGAGGTTGTTTCTTTGACCGTTCTCACCGTCCGAATATGCAGGAAGTTTGTTCTGCAATGAGCGCTTCAATTCTAAAGTCTCACGTAACGACATTACCCCTTTTTATCGGTCCAGCTGCGCGCGACACAGTATGTAGTGGAACAAATTTTGTCTCGACTGCCTATCACGTCATAAACGCCCGGAATGCCTCACCTCATTGGAAGTGGTACACTGTACCGCTTAAAAACAAAAGTAAGACTCCTCTTACAAACTCAATTTTAAAACGTGTACTACCCAACACTATTTCAAGGTAAATATCTATTGAAAGAAATATATCATAAAAATTGGCCAACAAAGATAATACAAATAATTTTCAATTTTCTCAGATATATCAGAAACATAGATGGCTAATTTGCATTCCAAAAACAAGGTTTTGATATGTTAAAAGAAAAAACGCGACACATGAAAATATGGGAGAAACATGGATGTCTTCTTGTAGATGAATGCAAGGTGTCAAAAACAAAAAAATTTGATAAAAACATTATGGATTTTATTGATTTCGTTCCACTGAATTCCACTTGAAAAGCATGCTATTGGTATGACCATGACCTGTTCTTATTCGATTAAGAAGGGACCATATTCTCCTGGTTTTAACTTTATCATGAAATCGCTATTCTACATTTGTACACATATCTATGCCAATAAAATGGTTTGTTACAACTCCTACAGCAGCGCTTGAGGTCATTGCTGAATACGAAAAATGGATTCATCAATCATGTGTTATCTTTTATTAAGAACTTCGCTTATAACGAACCGATTTTGTCGGTGCCTTGAAACATTAATGTAATTATGGAAAAGTTTTGAATGAACCTGAAAGAACTTCAAATGAATTAGTGTTTTATTTTTCATTCAATTGTTTCAAGGAAGAAGACGTTGCACACATAATGACTTAAGTTTTCTGGAAATTATTTTGAAACCATTTCTTAAGTGCACCTAGTTGATTTTATTCAAGTTGTAACATCATGGACTCAGATAACTACACATAATATTTAGGTGATCCAGTATGATTAAGATGTTTTCAGAAATCTTAGGTACGATACAGCAATATATTATACAGATCTATAGTCAACATCTATAGTATTTATCTAAATTGGTTGTCCAACTGAGTGAACTCTGTCATTTTGGGGCATCACTTTTTCATGTACAAATCCTGTTTGCCTTGTTTGGTAGTCCCAATTACTCTGAGCATATCAACAAACATTGAGTCTCTCAAGGATTATGAATTCAAGCTGATAATCACTTTTTCAAAAAAAGCAATCTACTCCTCAAAAACTGGTACTTTTCTTTCAGCTATTGCCATAACAGCAATTTGAGTTATCTGAAAATGATTCACTTAAAAAAGATATGATAGGCCTTTTTGAGATCCCTTGAAATATGAATCCTTTAATATTACCTGTCTCAAAGCTTCAACAATTTTCCATATAACTTTGTGATGAATGATGAGATTAGATTATAAGGGGGGTCGGTTACCGGGAGGTCAATAAGGGTTGCACTGGTTGCAGACTTCGAAAACACTTTGATATTAAAATCTATTAAGCAACCCTAGGCTGTTCACCAGTCAAGCAGCAGAGTCTCAACAACTTCTTTGGTGCCACATCCATCACTTGCTCTGGTTTCTGGAAACACGAATCAAGTTAATGATTGGTTGAGGCTTTCGCGGCCATCGTTCAATGTGACATGTTCTTTCGAGCATGTCAGAGAGGATGGAAACTACACTAAGTCACACTGTATACCGAAAACCTACACACACGGACAGATATCTATACAACACCTCAAATCATCATCCATGCCAACGTAAAGGGATAATCAAAACGCTAGTCGACAGAGCGAGAAGAATTTGTGAGCCAGAACAACTAGCAACCGAGTTAGAACGCTAACTACGCTAACTGGCTAACGGCTACACGAAAAACGACATCGATAGATACATCAAACAAAGGCCCGAACACAACAACGACAATGTATCACGTCGCCAAGAATCGGAAACAAAAGCATTCTTGCCGTTTATCCCACGGGTGACAGATAGAATCGGACGAATTCTGGGGAAACATAACATTAAGACAATATTCAAACCGTCGAAGAAGATCAAGGACCATCTCAACTCCCCCAAGGACAGAAGGGATACACTCAGTACACCAGGTGTATACCGAATTCCGTGCAGCTGTGGAAGTGTATACATCGGTACAACGAAGCGATCCATCAATACGAGGATCAAGGAATACAAGGCCAATTGTAGACTGGGTCATTCAGAGAAATCCGCCGTCGCAGAGCACACACTGAACAACACGAATCATGCAATAGAATTCGACAAAACCCAAGTGTTGTGCACCACTACCGCATACTACCCTAGGCTCTACAGGGAAGCAATCGAAATTCATAAACACCCAACGAATTTCAATAAATCGGAGGAATCTTTGAAAATCAATAGAACATGGGTGACAGTACTCAAAAACACGAAACCACTTCCCTATAATAATAACCGGGTTCATGAAGTGAATGAAGATCGGGATCCGGTTGTGAACCGGTCGGACACCGTCGCGCGTTCGTTATCGGGACGAGACCGGTCAAGCGCAGCCACGCCCCCCGACCGAGGTTATATAAGGAAGTACAATCTGCGTCCTCGTCACACTCAGGCAGTTCAGTCCAGTGAGAACATCTCCTGAAATATAACTCCTGAATGTGCCAGACACTCGAACTGGCGAAACGTCGAGAACTAATCTACGACGACGGCCTAAATGCTCGAAAGAACATGTCACAACGAATCAAGTTGTGAAAGTGTTGTTTTCCAATGAACAACTTCAAATTTGCAAAGTAAATGTTTGTCTGTCTCAATGGCTTCTTAACAGAAACAACAGGTATCTACCAAATTCTGCAGATGATAATTAACTGACCAATAAACAAGTCGCTGCAAATTATACCAAGATGATATATAAAACAACAAAACAACTGGCTATTTAAAATCTACCTTCCTTTATTAGATTAGCATTCGACTTTTTATGAATGAATATTCAACATTCTTATTCCACATTAGATAATTTCTGCATATTTTTCTCATTTTCAATTATGGAAATTGAAATGACCTCAACAATATGTCAAATTTGACATGGTGGCGCCGCCACGAAACTTGGTCGGTATCCCCAAATTGGGAGAATGTCAATCCATGCGAAAAATGACAAGTGCTTACACCATGTTTTTAGACATCTTACACGTAATCAATCACGTGCTAAATTTTACTCAACACGTGACTCTTCAGATGGCGCTGAAAACCGTTGTCGCCTCGTTTCCCATCTTTATACTTTATAGAGCATAACACAACTCTATGCGACACCGCCGGCGATAGCCTGAACTAAGCCTGATACGAGTATCGTTTTGACATTTAGTACGTGAAAGCTGGGTTTATTTGTTTATTTTTACGTTTTTAGTGTAATAAAAAGATATGCCTGAGGAAAAAACCGTGAAAAACATTAATTGTTGTGTTCATGGATGTAATTCTAAAAAATCTTGGAATCCTGGAGCCCATTTTCGTGGTAAAAATCAAAATGTTTACCAACAAACTAGAAATCGCAGATGAAATTAATAGACGTAAATCCTCAGAGCATGTTTTGATAATGGCAAAACCTGTATCTAAACATATTAGAGTATGTTCACACCTGAACAGATTATGGAATGAAAACAGGCAAGAGTGGTAACTGATGTCAATTGAAAACAATTCTTCAAATGTTTTGAATTATTTCGGAAACTCTCACTATGAAAACATTTCTGCTACTGGAGAAGAAAGCTGTACCTTCAAAAAACCTATCAAAAAAGCAGTTGAAGTCAAGACATTTTAAATTTTTGTTCAGATCGTTCTTGTACAATAATATTCATTCTTATCGAAATAAATTACTTTGAGTCTACTTGATATTTTTGAATATATAGAAGTCTCAACAATTCAAGGAGCCTAGATGAAAGTGCTGAATGCAAGTCATATGAAAATGTGCAACAAAACTAGGGACCTTGTGAGTTTAAGTGATTATCTCGATGCCTCGATTGTTGCAAAATTGAACTTATGTTCAGCAATCATCAAATCTACATGTGGAATCTCGAATAAATTCCGAGAATTGGCAATTTAAAACAATTATTATACATATATGTATTAATTTAATATTAAACATAGCTTGATAATAATGACGTTCATTTAGCTATGGAAAAGGTGCAATCAATCGATGGATAAGTTGAATAATTTTATTTCATTATAACTGCAGCGTAAGACATGAGTGAGATGCAATAAATGAAAAATACATTAGAATCTATCTTTGGTTCGGTGAATGCAAGCATTATAATTAATCACACATTGTCGCCAACCCAAGAACACTTAAAAAAGCTGCAACCGATAGCTAACGAATATGGTCAATATCCTCTGCAGAGAGTTCGAAATCCCCAACTCAAAGTAGGAAATTATGTTCAAAATTGTTTCTTCAATATGACTGATTTAGGTTTAGGTCGAAACCGTTTCCCTACTAACTTGGGAATCTGTTTTTTTTTAAGTATCTTGATTTACGATGTTTGCAACATTGACTCACATTTTCTGTTTTATTCCTTAATTATGTTGTAAATGTCTAAAGAACTTATAGTCTAACAGTTTATAAAAGAAATGCACAATGGTATTTAACACTAACAGCTAATCTTGAAAAATAACAAATATGTCTATAATTTGCAAAGCACATGGAACACAGAAAAATACAGGTTATCTAACTGGTACGTTACCTATCTGCTCTTGTCTAAAACAGAACTGACTTACCGTCAACAACCACAGACGAGAAGTTCAGTTACCTCTGCGCATGAGGTGCGCAGTTGTCCATTGCGAGGTTGCCATATAACGAAGGCTGTTGCCACACTGGGCCAACAGTACTTACGTTAACACCCCCTCCCAATCTGAGTACTGGACAACTGACAACTTAGCTGAACCAACAAAAACTTGAAAGATATTTTTAGTTCAGACTGACTTATACTTAATACTAGAGTTAATAAAATATATATATACAGTAATAATATTATAGCATTTGATACATTTTGATAAATACTTATAGCTAACTGGATAGTCAGTAGAACTAACAAGGCAGTCGTTACTGCAGAACGAGCAGAGGTTTCTCAAAGCGAACCACACTTACCATATTACTCCGAGTACTTGCGCCCAGGGACCGAAGACCCTTCTCGCACTTAGACTCACCAAATTTGATCAAATCATACAGAAATAATCAACAAGAAAAACACGTCTTTATTTATTTAAATCAGACATAACATGAGTTAGAACATGCCCCAGGGACCGAAGACCCTTCTGCACCTTAACTCAACAAACATGATCATATCATAAGACATAATCAACAAGATTGGTTTATGCCGTTTCATTTAGAACAGACATAGCATGAGTGTATACATGCTTCAGGGACCGAAGACCCTTCTGCATATTCAACTCAACAAACATGATCATATCATAAGACATAATCAACAAGATTTGTTTATGCCGTTTCATTTAGAACAGACATAACATGAGTGTATACATGCTTCAGGGACCGAAGACTCTTCTGCATATTCAACTCAACAAACATGATCATATCATAAAGACATAATCAACAAGATTGGTTTATGCTGTTTCATTTAGAACAGACATAACATGAGTGTATACATGCTTCAGGGACCGAAGACCCTTTTGCATATTCAACTCAACAAACCTGATCATTGATCAATACATCGTACAGTACATGTAAAATATATAATCAATGATTCAAGTGAAACATACTGATATTTATGGAAAGGTGTGACCTACCTTTTAACCATTAATGAGCGCATCTCCCATCGCCAGGGACCGAAGACCCTTCTAATTTGAGATACTTGCATTTGTCAAAATCATATCTCCAGGGACCGAAGACCCTTCTCGATTTAATCTCGACAAACACCAATAAACAAAATAAAGTTTACTAACAATTGTGCATGCGTAACTTAACTCTGAGTCAGATAGTTAGAGGTAACTAGACGGTCACGTAGACTACGAAACTTTGTTACCAGCAAAGGTTTCGTGAGTATATCTTCTATCTGATCATTTGTATTGATTTTGAGAACATTGATTTTCTTCTCTCGTACATGTTGACGAATGAGAAGGAATCTACGTTCTATCCTATATTTCAATCGACTCTAACTAGTGCTTGTTAGACAATTTTGTCTAGCAGCTTCATTATCTTCATATACTGGTACAGGAAAAACAACAATATTTACTGATTCTGCCAACAACTGGGCCAAAAACAAAGCTTCATTTACTGCATGTGTCAGTGCAATAAATTCTGCTTCAGCTGAACGTTGTGCTATCGTCGCTTGAAGCTTCGAGCACCACACAACTGGATTACCAAAGGCAAAAATCACAAAGCCAGTAGTTGATTTTCGACTAGTTTGATCACCAGCAAAATCCGCATCACAATAACATGCAAGACTTGGTGAACCATTAGTGTATTTTAAACCCATTTCTGTAGTTCCTTTTAAATACCTTAATACTCTTTTCACCAATGTCCAATGATACTGTTGAGGATTTGACTGAAAACGGGAAAGGTAGCTTACTGCAAACGAAATATCGGGCCTAGTAAACAAACTTAGATACAATAAAGAGCCTATTGCTTTCTTGTAAGGGAAGTTTGCTTCATCTGTATTTTCAAGTACTTTATGCTTTCCTTGAGATACTAAAGGAGTATCAACAGAGTTTGAGTTCTCCATACGAAACTCTTTCAACACATTCTTCACAAACTGCGTTTGATGAAGAAACAAATGATTTTCAGTTTCGTTATCTCTAAACCAAGGAACTTAGTCGGGAAGCCAAACTGTTTAACATCAAATCTAGATTTCAATACTTTGACTGTATCTTGTATTAAGTCATCATTATTTCCAGTTATTAATAAATCATCGACATATATCAATATCAGAACAGGTTTGTCTTCCTTCTTTTTCAGGTATAGACAAGGTTCTCGTAAATTTGGTTCAAAACCACATTCCTGCAAGTATTTATCAATAGTAAAAAACTAACATTTCGGTGCAATTGCAAGCCCATACAGAGCTTTACGTAATTTACAAACAAATTTAGTTTTATCTATCTTTATTCCTTCAGGAATGGTTACATACTTCAGCCTATCAATATCACCATATAAAAAAGCTGTTTTAATATCAAGTTGTTCTATGTGCCAATTTTTAGCAGCAGATAATGCAAACAATAATTTCACAACTGAAAGCAGTAGCAGGTGTAGGAGCTGCTGTTTCTTCAGAGGTATATTTCTCTGTGTCTCTACATCCTACGACAACCAAACGAGCTTTAAAGCTACCGTCATGCTTAACATTGAATATCCATTTCAACGGAATAACTTTCATACTGGATTCTCTTTCTACAATATCCCAAACTGTATGTTGTTTCAACGAAAAAAGTTCTGATTCAATAGCCGCAATCCATTTACTGCTGTTTGAGCAAGTAATGGCTTCATGATAGCTTTGGGGTGAATCACTTGTACTATAAATTTTGTCATCAAAAACAAAACCAAACGGATTCAAAATGCAAGAATTTCTACTAATATCTGGTACAGTTTCTTCCTGATTGTACAATAGGGAAGGAAGTTCTTCAAACTCTATCTCATTGATATTTTGACAATTTCTTTCTTGCGAGAGTTCTTCTATTTCTATTTCATTTGTGATTTGAAAGTTTTCTAACTGAGGCGTATCTTCACTTTGGGATGTATCAAGATTATTAACCCATTAGCGCCGGAATAAATTTTTTTTCGATTTTTGAAATTTTTTTGATAAAAGCTGTTCCGAAACGCTCTGTAGAGACGGAAAAATAATATAAGAATTTTATAGGCCCTCTAGTTTTTTCAAAATTGACGGTTGCCATATGGCAACCCTAGGCGCTTGTGATCACTCATCAGGAATATTTTCATTTTTAGAGGAAATACTATTTTACTGATAAGATATATGAAATTTTTGATATTTTGATAGTTTCAAAACATTTTATTCATTTATAAAATATTTACAATGTCATGATACAAATATAATGCGGTATGAAACGGAAAAAAACAATACATGCAAAGTCCAACATCGCATTTTGAACACATTGTCCTCATGATCGACTTATATCCACGTCCAGCGCACTCTTTTTGTATTCTGTGTATTTCACAAGATGATTGAGTTCATTGAATCTTACGGACTTGGAAATTCGACTATCCCTGGAAAAAGAACAAGAGAATGAGCGGTTTCCTTGTCCTTTCGCTGTTACCCCATACTTTTTCAAATAGCTGTTGACCACTTCTAGTTTGAATTCGAGTTGCGAATTTATTGGTCTTCCTGTTTTATTGTACAGAATCCAGATATTTTCATAGCTTCGTCTAGCAACCATGAAAAAATCGACCAATACTATTTCTTACTACTCCTATCCGGTCAGCATTATCACTGAGTATAAGCCATATGGCAACCCACGAAATCAACTGAAAATTTTTTCTACTAAATTTTTTTTGTGATTATGTTTAGCCTGTTGGGATCATGAATTGAAGTTTCAAGATTCATATAAAAAAAAATTATGACAAAATCACTGCGCAAATAGAAAATATTTCACTTACACGAACTTTGGTTCCATGTTTTCACCGATTCACGAAGAACTCAAAGTTTCACAACTTCTGGAGGCGGAACGAGTGAGTTTACAGAAAAAATTCTTGTTACTGGTAAAATGGGGTACATTTGTGTATCAAGTAAACCAACCGCCAACTTTCTACCTACAAATCTGCGCATCTGAGAACCATTTGAAAAACACCCCGAAAGCGTTGCCATATGGCAACCGTAGGCGCTAATGGGTTAACTGAATTATTTTCTGAAGATATTTGTAGTTCTTCACTAGTAACTAACACATTTGTTTTGCAAGATTTATAATTGAATTTCTCATTGAATAGAACATTACACGAGTTGATAGTTTTATGTGTTTTAGGATCATATAATATGTAAACTGTATCAGTGTAACCAACTAAGTACATTGTACTAGAACGAGGCAGTAGTTTTTTGCCTTTTGGAATATTTTCTATTCTTACTTCCGCTTGAGAACCAAAGATTTTTATGTTTTGTAAATCAGCTTGTTTACCGAATAATTTTTCATAAGGTGTCGAAAAGTCAACTGAATAGTGAGGTGTGCGATTATACAAGTAACACGCTGTTGAGAATGCAAAACCCCAAAAGGTAACAGGAAATCCTGAATCAAAGAGTAATGCTCTAGCTCTTTCTTGAATCGTTCTATTGAACCTTTCAGCTGTTCCATTATGTTCATGCTGGTAAGGTTCGGCTAACTGTAATTCTATTTCAAATTTATTTAAAACTCCTTGACAAGCTTCACTAGTGAACTCTGTTCCATTATCACATCTTAATTTACTAAACTGGCCAGGCCCTGGAAACATTGATTGCAAAAATTGTAATCCTGAAGTGAGAAATTTATATGTTTCTGACTTTTGCTTCATCAAAAAAATTTGTGAGTACCGTGAATAATCATCAATGAGTACTAAAATATATTTTTTCTTTCCAAATTGCGTGGGAGGATTAACAGTCAATAAATCAGCATGTACAATCTGACACGGTCTATTTGCATGTTCACGTTCTTTTGTGCAAGGTTTTCGAATCATTTTTGCTTTTGAACATACTGAACAACTGGCAGTTGTATAATTATATATTAGTTCTTTGACTCCAAGTGCAACACTTGGTAGTTTACCTAGATAAGAGGACGAAATGTGACCCATTCTACGATGCCAAACTAAACCTTCTTCAGCTAATTTTTGTAACTGATTACGTGTGAGCTTATTTCTTAATTTACGAGTTTTATTACGTTTATTAACAATAACTGGATTAAGTACTGTATTTTTTATTTCATAACTTATGTGACAAAATAGTTTGTGGATTGTTTGTACGTATAACTGGATTGCTCGTTGGTGTTTGCTGATTGCTATCATCTATCTCCTGATAAATGAGAACCGCCAATTTGTATAGTCCATCAGATATATACAGTAGACTTAATTTCCTTCTCAACTTTCTAGATAAGATAAATCCATTGTTAGAATTCATTACAACACTAGTACTAAATTGTGCATTTAAATGCTCGAACACTCAAAATATTTTCTCTCAGTTCAGGAACCTTTACTAACTTCAAAACATGTGAACATTTTCCAAACTGTACAAGAATTGGTAGAGTACCCTCTCCCAAAGCAACAATGTTCCCTGTTTTCGAAGCAAGTTCAACAGATATAGGCTTTTCATAAACTGTATACTCTAACAAGATATTCTGTGCATTTACCACATGATGAGATGCACCAGAATCAACAAGAAATGACACAAGACTAACAAATTTTTCTGGATCAAACTCACACTTACTTGTTTTTTGACTCAGTAATTTCTTACAGTCCTTCTTCTCATGACCGCTTTCAAAGCAATAGAAGCAGGCCCTGCCTTCACTTTTACAGTCAGCTGCCTTGTGGAATAAAAGGCCACATTTGTTGCACCTAGCAGCCTTTTTTTCCTCGGTAGTCATTTTCTTCAATTTTTCCTGTTGCTCAGGTGTATACTGGAAACCTTTTTTAAAATTTGGTTTTGTGGATGACCCATTAATTTTTCCTTTTTTCTAGGTGGTTTTACACTTCTACTTCCTGTACAGAAATCACACATATTAGTACTGTTTTTACCACAGTTTAAACAAGATACTGAAACAAAATCATTATTCAATAAATTAGTTCCCTCTGGGTAATCAAAACAAATGGAACAAATAGTGATAACATCACTATATCAACAGACCTGCAACTAGAATCTGAATGGTTGATATTACATATTACATTCAGAACAAACAATATCTACTAGATCAATATCAGACTTACTGCTTTCCATTTCAATATTAAAATTGTTACCAGCTACATCAAGAAAAGAATTCCTAATAAATTCGTATGTCCTAGTGCTTTCTGGAAACGTTGCTACTGTCGCATAAAATCCGCTAAATGACCGCAAGTGACGGACCTTATGCAGAAAATATGCGACTACTATTTTTTTATCCAGTGGAGCACCAAGTTCTTCAAATTGACGAACTGCATCCTCGAATTGTTTGTGTGAAGTTATCCACGGATTTCCAGCAACGGTTTATGACGTGGGGACTGTCGATAGTCGGCAAGATCGGAATACAACTGCAGCGTTGCCAGACTTCGAAATAATCCCCAGCAACGAATTCCTTTCATTTCAGTCAACTAAATCGTAACAAATGAGTGTATAATGACGTGAATCCTTAGATTCTGTAAAAATAATGGATGTATAGTAGAAATAAATCATCTAAAGTAAGAAAAGCGGTTACACTAAATTGACGTGATATACCAAGTTTTATGTTATTTCTGCACTTTCAATGACCTCTATTTTCCAAACTACTTCGTGTTCGTTGATGGATTTTTCATTGAAACGTTGGGGAATATGTGAGGATTCGAAAAAAACCACATCTCGGAATTTGCACCACCGTAGGAGGAGGGAGGGGGGAGTTAATATAACCAGCAACGTTTCTATGAAACACCCTGTATTTTCTGAACTACTGCGTGTTCGTTGATGGATTTTTCATTGAAACGTTGGGGAATATGTGAGGATTCGAAAAAACCACATCTCGGAATTTGTACCACCGTAGGAGGAGGGAGGGGGGAGTTAATATAACCAGCAACGTTTCTATGAAACACCCTGTATTTTCAAAACTACTGCGTGTTCGTTGATGGATTTTTCATTGAAACGTTTGGAAATATGTGAGGATTCGAAGAAAACCACATCTCGGAATTTGTACCACCGTAGGAGGAGGGAGGAGGGAGTTAATAGAAAGAGCAACGTTTCTATGCAACACCCTGTATTTTCTAAACAACTGCGTGTTCGTTGATGGATTTTTCATTGAAACGTTGGGAAATATGTGAGGATTCGAAAAAACCACATCTCGGAATTTGTACCACCGTAGGAGGAGGGAGGGGGGAGTTAATAGAAAGAGCAACGTTTCTATGCAACACCCTGTATTTTCTAAACAACTGCGTGTTCGTTGATGGATTTTTCATTGAAACGTTTGGAAATATGTGAGGATTCGAAGAAAACCACATCTCGGAATTTGTACCACCGTAGGAGGAGGGAGGGGGGAGTTAATAGAAAGAGCAACGTTTCTATGCAACACCCTGTATTTTCTAAACAACTGCGTGTTCGTTGATGGATTTTTCATTGAAACGTTCGGGAATATGTGAGGATTCGAAAAAACCACATCTCGGAATTTGTACCACCGTAGGAGGAGGGAGGAGGGAGTTAATAGAAAGAGCAACGTTTCTATGCAACACCCTGTATTTTCTTAACAACTGCGTGTTCGTTGATGGATTTTCCATTGAAACGTTGGGAAATATGTGAGGATTCGAAAAAACCATATCTCGGAATTTGTACCACCGTAGGAGGAGGGAGGAGGGAGTTAATAGAAAGAGCAACGTTTCTATGCAACACCCTGTATTTTCTAAACAACTGCGTGTTCGTTGATGGATTTTTCATTGAAACGTTCGGGAATATGTGAGGATTCGAAAAAAACTACATCTCGGAATTTGTACCACCGTAGGAGGAGTTAGGGGGGAGTTAATAGAAAGGGCAACGTTTCTATGAAACACCCTGTATTTTCTAAACTACTGCGTGTTCGTTGATGGATTTTTCATTGAAACGTTTGGGAATATGTGAGGATTCCAAAAAAACCACATCTCGGAATTTGTACCACCGTAGGAGGAGGGAGTTAATAGAAAGAGCAACGTTTCTATGAGACACCCTGTATTTTCTAAACTACTGCGTGTTCGTTGATGGATTTTTCATTGAAACGTTGGGGAATATGTGAGGATTCGAAAAAACCACATCTCGGAATTTGTACCACCGTAGGAGGAGGGAGGGGGGAGTTAATAGAAAGAACAACGTTTCTATCGAACACCCTGTATTTTATATTTTTATGGAATCTTTTTTCTTTAAATATCGCTTATTTTTGAAGTAAAGATTGCACGTGGTATTTACGGATTTAATTTTTTTATTTATCAAAAAATTATACTTTTCCTTTATTAATTTTCTATTACGGCAAATCATCTCTAATTCATTGTCGGTTAGAACAAATTCGCCCTCTTTGTAAATGCAGTCCTTAAAAGTCACAGGTCTTGCTTTACCATCTCTTATATTTTTCGTTCCCAATGGAAATCTCTTCCGAACTGCACTTTTCATTTCAAAATATTTTTTTAATTCTGGTGATACCATATCAAAATCGGAGCTGATTTCTTTTTTTTCGATGAATTTGTGAGTTCGAGACAAGGTGGTTCATTAATGTTCGGGGTGGAGTGCAATAATTTACGAGGTGGATTTTTACTTTGATCTTCGTCAGAAATTGTTGAAAAACTACGAGAATCAGATTTCCCGAAAATTGATCCATGAGAATCATCAGTCATGGTAAGACTTTTATGCCTTATTTTGGTGACAGGTTTTGCGAAAAATTGCACAGACGATTTTGGAACTGTTTCTGAAATATCTAGTTCCTGAAGTGATTTTTCTGGAGGCGTGATAATACCGTCATGAACAACCGTAGTGCTTAAAAGATGAGAGTTTCTCTTTACGAAGTATAATTTTCTACGATTTTTTTCAGTATTTTTCTTGCCCATACGGCAGCACAAACGAGAATAGATTGATGAGACTGAAAAGTAGGATTCCGCAAAAAGATCGTTTTCTCCAATATTTTCCTTGAACATTGCATATTGGATAGAAGTCACATATGCCCTTTTTTTTTTGTTCATCATCATTCCTCTGGTCCATTATTTGAGACTTCATTTTTGTAAAAATTCAGCAATTCCCGTATTTTAATAATAATAATAACCGTCTTCATTGAAGTTGAAAAAAAAATCATTTACAAATAGGCGATATTTAGCTAAAGCTAGTCAGTATTTCTTCGAAGAACCATATAAACTGCACGCTGCGTATAACGGTCATTTTCAGAAAATATAAACATTGCTGAGTCTTGAATAATGCTATCATCTAATTTCAATTCGTCAAGATCTCTGGGGCAAATATGAGGAAATTTCGAATTTATATATTCTGCCAATTTCTCTATCGGAAATTTAACTGGTTTACCGGCCATTCTTGTGAATAATCTACTGAGAAATGTTACAATTGCACAAATATGTCCTTATTGTAAAAAGTCTGATGTGAAAAAAACAGGACCTAAATCACGAATAACTAGAACTTTTCCTTGTATAGTATTGGTTAAAAAAATTAAAATTGACAATCAATAAGCACTGAAGAAAAATCTATATTTTCATAAAAAACTAACAGAAAAAAAATAAAAAACTAGTCAAAGATCAGAATTGTAATCAAAACTGATGTTAGAACAAAGAATATACGGAAACTGAACAGATTTTTGAAAAAACGGCAATAGTAAAATCAATTTGAAATAGAATAAGCAAACGAAAAATTTTAAATTCAAACATTGAACGAATTTCTAGTTAAGTGTTGGGTATACCAACTCTTGGCAGAATACAACGAATTCGAGAAAGATACTCACAAATTTAAAAAATTTGGAAAATCTTTCCAGCACAAAGGCACACACAAGGCTGATATTCAAACTGCACTGCACGAGACAAGGCGTAATGAAAATTACGGAGGAGCACTCTTTTCTTGCTAGTGAATACAGTAGGAAGATTTGTGTAAATGGATGTACAGAGTTGAGGAATACAGCTTTATACGAAATTTCTTGAAGCTATTTGTCCATTTTAAACGAACGAAAATATATAATAAAAATATCTGCACCACACAGTGGCGTAGCTAGATAGCCAGGGGCTCTGGTGCAAAAATCGAAGTCGACATATAAATACTTCGAAGAAGTAAGGCTACTTACTGAAAGTGCAGTTGAAGACTTTACTTGAATAAATGATATTAGGTAATGAAAAAAAATTGGAGAGTTTAATTTATGTATTCAAGTAGGTATATTAAATTCATTATATTTATGTGGATGAAAATAGAAGTTAAAAAATAATTCTTATAGATACTTTATATATGTACCAAAAAATAAGCAATCATTGTCACAATTCCGAGATGTGTTTTTTTCGAATCCTCACATATTCCCCAACGTTTCAATGAAAAATCCATCAACGAATACGCAGTAGTTTAGAAAATATAGGGTGTTTCATAGAAACTTTGCTTTTTCTATTAAACTCCCCCCTAACTCCTCCTACGGTGGTACAAATTCCGAGATGTGGTTTTTTCGAATCCTCACATATTCCGCAACGTTTCAATGAAAAATCCATCAACGAACACGCAATAGTTTAGAAAATACTGGGTGTTTCATAGAAACGTTGCTTTTTCTATTACTCCCCCCTAACTCCTCCTACGGTGGTACAAATTCCGAGATGTGATTTTTTCGAATCCTCACATATTCCCCAACGTTTCAATGAAAAATCCATCAACGAACACGCAGTAGTTTAGAAAATACAGGGTGTTTCATAGAAACGTTGCTGGTTATATTAACTCCCCCCTCCCACCTCCTACGGTGGTACAAATTCCGAGATGTGGTTTTTTCGAATCCTCACATATTCCGCAACGTTTCAATGAAAAATCCATCAACGAACACGCAGTAGTTTAGAAAATACTGGGTGTTTCATAGAAACGTTGCTTTTTCTATTAACTCCCCCCTAACTCCTCCTACGGTGGTACAAATTCCGAGATGTGATTTTTTCGAATCCTCACATATTCCCCAACGTTTCAATGAAAAATCCATCAACGAACACGCAGTAGTTTAGAAAATACAGGGTGTTTCATAGAAACGTTGCTGGTTACATTAACTCCCCCCTCCCACCTCCTACGGTGGTACAAATTCCGAGATGTGGTTTTTTCGAATCCTCACATATTCCACAACGTTTCAATGAAAAATCCATCAACGAACACGCAGTAGTTTAGAAAATACAGGGTGTTTCATAGAAACGTTGCTTTTTCTATTAACTCCCCCCTAACTCCTCCTACGGTGGTACAAATTCCGAGATGTGATTTTTTCGAATCCTCACATATTCCCCAACGTTTCAATGAAAAATCCATCACACGAACACGCAGTAGTTTAGAAAATACAGGGTGTTTCATAGAAACGTTGCTGGTTATATTAACTCCCCCCTCCCTCCTCCTACGGTGGTACAAATTCCGAGATGTGGTTTTTTCGAATCCTCACATATTCCCCAACGTTTCAATGAAAAATCCATCAACGAATACGCAGTAGTTTAGAAAATACAGGGTGTCTCATAGAAACGTTGCTGATTATATTAACTCCCCCCTCCCACCTCCTACGGTGGTACAAATTCCGGGATGTGGTTTTTTCGAATCCCTACATATTCCCCAACGTTTCAATGAAAATCCATCAACGAACACGCAGTAGTTTAGAAAATACAGGGTGTTTCATAGAAACGTTGCTGGTTATATTAACTCCCCCCTCCCACCTCCTACGGTGGAACAAATTCCGAGATGTGGTTTTTTTCGAATCCTTACATATTCCCCAACGTTTCAATGAAAAATCCATCAACGAACACGCAGTTGTTTGGAAAATACAGGGTGTTTCATAGAAACGTTGCTGGTTATATTAACTTCCCCTTCCCTCCTCCTACGGTGGTACAAATTCCGAGATGTGGTTTTTTCGAATCCTCACATATTCCCCAACGTTTCAATGAAAAATCCATCAACGAACACGAAGTAGTTTAGAAAATAGAGGCCATTGAAAGTGCAGAAATATCATAAAACTTGGTATATCACGTCAATTTAGTGTAACCGCTTTTCTTACTTAAGATGATTTATTTCTACTATACATCCATTATTTTTACAGAATCTAAGGATTCACGTCATTATACACTCATTTGTTACGATTTAGTTGACTGAAATGAAAGGAATTCGTTGCTGGGGATTATTTCGAAGTCTGGCAACGCTGCAGTTGTATTCCGCTCTTGCCGACTATCGACAGTCCCCACGTCATAAACCGTTGCTGGAAATCCGTGGATAACTTCACACAAACCCTCGAATTTGGTCATCGAAATCTTGGGATGCAGGACGATCTTCCCAGAACTGTCCAGGAGCTCCACCATTTTTTGTATATCATTTTTGCCGAACATTTCCTCCAGCTTCTGGAAGCTTCAGCAGCTGTTTTCTCATTTTTTATCAGGGCACGTGGCCCATTCTGTAGAGTTGCCTCCAGATATTGCCTCACTTGAGCATCATACATTCTCTTCTCCTCATGAGTAAATTGTTGATTTTCGCCTCCCAGTTTATATTTGAGGAAATCATACCTGCCTAGGGCTATTAGATCCCTCTCAAGCCTCTGCTTCCATGACCGGAAGTTATTGTGGCCCTTAAGTTTATCTTCCACGTCCATTGATGGAATAGAAAAAGTGGGCAGTTGAATGCTCTTCATTGTTGGAGTTGAGGAGTTACTCCCTTCGCTTCTTGCACTACTTGGCGAGGGGACAGAGTCCGGCATCAACTGACCTCTGATTTTATCAACTAGAGAGCTGAGGAAGTGCTGACTACTGAAGAGCGACAACATTTGATTTTCTATTGCCATGCTCTGGGATGGAGAAGGAAGATCACTTGCCACGTGATTATCATCTGAATTCATGATGACTTCTTCAAGTTCTTCATCTGAATGATTAATTTGATTCATCTTTGAATGTTCTTCTAAGCGATCGAAAATTTAACACAACAAAAATGGCGAACAACAAACAAAAAAAAAAACAAAGGTCCTTTCACTATCACGTTAGCTCTGCTACCATGTAAATGTCTAAAGAACTTTATAGTCTAACAGTTTATAAAAGAAATGCACAATGATTTTTAACACTAACAGCTAATCTTGAAAAATAACAAATATGTCTATAATTTGCAAAGCACATGAAACACAGTAAATACAGGTTTTCTGATTGGTACGTTACCTATCTGCTTTTGTCTAAAACAGAACTCCAGAACTGACTTACCGTCAACAACCACAGACGAGAAGTTCAGTTACCTCTGCGCATGAGGTGCGCAGTTGTCCATTGCGAGGTTGCCATATAACGAAGGCTGTTGCCACACTGGGCCAACAGTACTTACGTTAACATATGTTGCTTCTTTTTATTTCATGAAATCTATATAAGCAAAAAGGAGGCTCATTTTTTATCAAACGAAATATATTTTTTGAACATTTTGTTCCTATTATTCTGTGAAATGGGCCCATGTTGGGGATGAGCAGTTTCAATATTAAGAATCTCCTCGAAGTGGTTAGTGATTAAATTTGATTTTTCATCTACTCAACATTCAATCATGTATTTTTCTTTTTCAGTAAGTAATGAGTTCATTACAGTACTAAAAGTAGTGCTGTAATGAAACTCATTGCTGCATTGCTTCAGTTATATTTTTCGTTTTGTAGTTGTTGTCAGTACTGACCTCCGATCGAATCAAATCAATTGACCATAACCGATTTCAAGCGAATAACCTGGTCCTCATTGGTAATTACCAACTAGGACCAACTGCATTCAAGCGACTTCGGTCATTGTCGGTTATAATCATTTTACAAGGAATATCGCTGAAGGCTATAACCGTAGATAACCGCAGGCAGAAATCGGTTCATATTCGTTAGCTATCGGTTGCAGCTTTTTTAAGCTGCATCGTAGTTGTCAATTGTCATTATTTATTTACTTTTTTCAAAATTTGAATTTTGAAATTTTTCAAATCATCTATAGTAAATGGACATTTTTCAAAATATTTCATCAATCTAGTTATGTTTCTCCCTGAATATACTACAATCATTTAAAACAGATATCAACAATTTTTATTGATAAAAGAAATATATACTTCTTTAATAAAATGGATACTAGAAGGCTGTGAGTATATCTTGTGTATATTCAACATGTCCAAGAGTACAATATTAGGTTCATGATTTTTCTATTTTAGCAACCACAATGGTGGCTGGAGCACTGTCAAAGTCGTAGCTCTACCGAAGATTCCAAAATAAAATTTCATAGGTTTGTTTGAGTTATGAGTTTCATAGGTTCCCTAAAAATAAAATACTTGCTAAGAAATGGTAACATTCTCTAGGAATGGAGCAAGATGTCTCATTCATTAATTTCCAGAGGAAGGGAATATGCGGTTTACATTTCACATTCCAAAATGAAATGAAGAGAACTAATGTTCCTACATGATTCCTGAGAAAACCTATGATTTCTAGTAAGCTCTAAATTTTTTCATTCACATCTCTTCACTCATTAACATTATGTTTTTCAGCGGGTCAAAGCGAAAGCATTTTGAAGATGATAATATAAATGATGTTGCGATGGAATATGAAACACAGGATGTGGATTTTTCAGAATAAAAATATTACAGGCATAATTATTTTTTTTTTCATCGAAGAATTTTAGCAGTTTCTTTGTATACTGTTATTTATTATAGTTCAATTGTTATTTTGTTTTTCATCTTTATTAAAAAATTCCTTGGATTTCCAACAAATTAAATAGTGTTGTGAACAAATTAGGTTATATTAGTACCACATGAAGAAGATCTATCGAACATAAACCTCTTATTGATTCCTATATCAGTACTACAAATATCTCTGAAATCATTTCCATACGACCAAACTTAAGTTAATAAAATTACTTGCATGTTCGTAGGGGACATTTCGAATTTTGAAATGAAAACAATTATTGAAATGGAACACTTATATAATTACTTATAAACAATTATTGAAATTGAAAACTTCTTTATTGCTTATATGCTTCTATCTAGAAGGGGTGCTCTGAAGAATTTGGGCATCAAACTTTCCTTGGTACTGATGGGAATCGTAGATTTCAGTATAATGAAAATTTTCATTTCTCCAATCTCAACATGAATTCTCAGACCTACAAAAATAAAAATTGTTCCTAGCCTGCATAAGCAAGGATTATTTGCTCCAAGGATTTGTATGAATATAGTAAAGCAAAAATTAAATTGTAAGCAGTGTTTTACAAGTTGGGCGTAAACTCACTAGTAACATCTTTAGTGACTTGTTCCTACAACTCATCTAGTTGATTATTCTTAATAACAAATGATCAATGAATCCTATAAAATGAAAATTATGATATTCATGGGTATATTATCGTTCAGATGATTTTTTTTTAAAGATTCACATCGGCCATTACAAAAATTTATATTATCATCTTCAAAATGTCTTTCTGTTGGACCTGCTAATAAACATAATGTTAATGAGTGGACATATGTAAATGAAAATTTGGTGCTTACTAGAAATCATAGGTTTCCTCAGGAATCATGTGGGAACTTTAGTTCTCTTCATTTCCTTTTGAAATATAAACCACATATTCTCATTCTCCGGAAATTATAAATGACCATCTTGCTCCCAGTCCCAGAGAATGTTACCATTTCTTAGCAAGTATTTTATTTTTAGGGAACCTATGAAACTCAAACAAACCTATGAAATTTTAATTGAAATCTTCGGTAGAGCTACGACTTTGACAGTGCTCCAGCCACTTCCACCATTGTGGTTGCTAAAATAGAAAAATCATGAACCTAATATTGTACTCTTGTACATGTTGAATATACACAAGATATACTTACAGCTTTCTAGTATCCATTTTTATTAAAAATTGTGTGTATTTGTTTTATCAATAAAAATGATTGTTTTAAATGATTATAGTAAATTCAAATTTTGAGAAAAGTAAATAAAGAATGACAATTGACAACTACGATGGATGTCATTATGATTAATCTCACAATGTCGCCAACCCAAAAACACCTAAAAAAGCTGCAACCGATAGCTAACGAATATGGTCAATTGACCAAATTGACCATATTCGTTAGCTATCGGTTGCAGCTTTTTTAAGTGTTTTTGGGTTGGCGACTTTGTGAGATTAATCATAATGACATTCATCGTAGTTGTCAATTGTCATTATTTATTTACTTTTTTCAAAATTTGAATTTTGAAATTTTTCCAATCATCTATAGAAAACGGACATTTTTCAAAATATTCCATCAATCTAGTTAGGTTTCTCCCTAAATTTACTACAATTATCTAAAACAGATATCAATCATTTTTATTGACAAAACAAATACATACAATTTTTAAAAAAATGGGTACTGGAAGACTGTAAGTATATCTTGTGTATATTCAACATGTCCAAGAGTACAATATTAGGTTCATGATTTTTCTATTTTAGCAACCACAATGGTGGAGGTGGCTGGAGCACTGTCAAAGTCGTAGCTCTACCGAAGATTCCAAATTGAAATTTCATAGGTTTGTTTGAGTTTCATAAATTCTCTAAAAATAAAATACTTGCTAAGAAATGGTAACATTCTCTAAGAATGGAGCTAGATGCTCATTCATTAATATCCAGAGGAAGAGAATATGTGGTTTACATTTCAAAAGGAAATGAAGAGAACTAAAGTTCCTACATTGTTCCTAAGAAAACCTATGATTTCTAGTAAGCTCAAAATTTTCATTTACATCTATCCATTCATTAACATTATGTTTATTAGCAGGTCAAAGCGAAAGCATTTCGAAGATGATAATATAAATGTGGTTGTGATGGAATATGAAACACAGGATGTGGATTTTTCAAAAAAAAAAACATTATAGGCAGAGTTATTTTTTTTTCATCGAAGAATTTTAGCAATTTTTTTGTATATTGTTTTTATTATAGTTCAATTGTTATGTAGAACATTTATCATTGTGAATAATCTTATACTCAGAGGCAAAAAAAATAAATAAATAATTAAATCTCTATTAAAAAATTCCTCGGATTTCCAACAAATTAGGTCATATTAGTACCACATGAAAAAGATCTATTGGATAAAAACCTCTTATTGATCCCAATATTAGTACTACAAATATCTCTGAAATCATTTCCATATGACCAAATTTGAATTCATAAAATTATTTGCATGTTCGTAGGGGACATTTCGAATTTGGGAATGAAAACAATTATTGAAATGGAACACTTATATAATTACTTATAAACAATTATTGAAATTGAAAACTTCTATATTGCTTATATACTTCCATCTAGAAGGGGTGGGTGCTTGTAAGAAATTGGGCATCAAACGTTCCATGGTACTGATGGGAATCGTAGATTTCAGTATATTGAAAGTTTTCACTTCACCAATCTTCCTCTCAACATGAATTCTCAGACCTACAAAAATAAAAATTGTTCCTAGTCTGCATAAGCAAGGATTGTTTGCTCTAAGGATTTGTATGAATATAATAAAAGTTGAATTCCAGAAGCAAAAATTAATAGTAGTATCTAGTAATATCTTTGGTGACTTGTTCCTCCAACTCATCTAGTTGATTATTCTTAATAACAAATGATCAATGGATCCTATAAAATGAAAATTATGATATTCATGGGTATATTGGCGTTCAGATGATTTTTTTTAAAGATTCACATCGGCCATCACTAACACATTTATATTATCATCTTCAAAATGTCTTTCTGTTTGACATGCTAATAATAATGTTTAATGAGTGGACAGATGTAAATGAAAATTAAGTGCTCACTAGAAATTATAGGTTTCCTCAGGAATAATGTAGGAACTTTATTTCTCTTCATTTCATTTTGGAATTTGAAATATAAACCACATATTCTCTTCCTCTGGAAATTAATGAATGAGCATCTTGCTCCATTCCTAGAGAATGTTACCATTTCTTAGCAAGTATGAAACTCAAACAAACCCATGAAATTTTAATTTGGAATCTTCGATAGAGCTACGACTTTGACAGTGCCTCCAGCCACCTCCACCATTGTGGTTGCTAAAATAGAAAAATCATGAACCTAATATTGTACTCTTGGACATGTTTGAATATACACAAGATGTACTCACAGCCTTCTAGTATCCATTTATTGAAAATTGTATGTATTTGTTTTATCAATAAAAATGATTGATATCTGTTTTAAATGATTGTAGTATATTCAGGGAGAGAAACCTAACTAGATTGATGAAATTATTTTGAAAAATGTCAGTTTACTATAGATTATAGATGATTGGAAACATTTCAAAATTCAAATTTTGAAAAAAGTAAATAAATAATGACAATTGACAACTACGATGAATGTCATTATGATTAATCTCACAATGTCGCCAACCCAAAAACACTTAAAAAAGCTGCAACCGATAGCTAACGAATATGGTCAATTCCGTAATCTGTCAAATTTTGTAAGTCACACCAACTGCCAAGATGAAATATAAAAGTCACTTACCTGAATTTTTATTTAAATTCCGAGAGTATTGCACAAAATAGAGAAAATATCGTCCAATACTCATTGCAGAAGGCAATTCCAACCGTCATGCTATCGAAAACTCGCTCCTTCGTCGCTCGTTTTCGCATTCGTGTTTGGAATAGAAGCTCATTCTGCAACTTGTTTTAGAATATACTATTATTTTATGGAATCTGCTTTTTTGTGAAAAATATCTTGTTTCATGATGGTTGAAAGTTTGAGATACACCAAAGAATGAAACTGAATTAAATTAAAGAATTAAACAAAAAGTGTGTCTCAAAGTACTTCTCACAAAAATAATGATTTCCATAAAATAAAAAAACCCACATAATTGAATATTGGGTAATTGGAAAAGAATGTCGCCCCTTATTATAAAAAAAAAAACTGTCTCCACAATTATATTCCAAATTAAAAGATAAAATAATTAGTGACAAACAATCAGGTCTAATATACCAAATTGATTGTGGTGATTAATTGGTTCAGTCGTGGATTTAAAGAAATGATCTACTTCAAGAAAGACCCTGAAGCTTTGCATTAAATTTGAGCACTGATACTGCATCCCCTGAGTTTGACCTACCAGAACTTCTTGAATGATGAACGTGGATAAGATGTGTCAGGTCATCTGCACTGAGTTTGTAATTGTTTTGCGTATTTCTTCATCAGCTGTTATCATTCACTTACAATAAGATTCTGAACACAAGAACACGTCGAATTTGACCGCTCTGATAAGATACTCAGACACCTTTCCTTGTGAATCGGACTGATATGGAAGAGATTTTCAAACAATTTTATGATCAAACTTTTTAATCTGAGGTTGAGGACATGCATCGTGTCAGTTTACATAATATACATATATGATAATCGACTAAGACTTCCATTATTCTAAAGTACTGTGATTTTTATTGTTCATGTTCGTAACTGTTGAATTTTAATCCGTTCCGATTTTATATTTTCCATATATGTTTGTACAGTGTGTAGTTTTTACAGATGACACTGAATATCGTTTTTGTCTGTTTTTCACCTTGAGAAAGGCCACAAAT
>JAVSIQ010000408.1:0-32477 GCA_038502775.1 Hippodamia convergens
TGAATCGTCTGAACAAGGGTTATGTCACCAAAAGAATTGTTCAAGTTCGTACAGGATGATTCACTTATCTTGGTAACACCAATTTCTCGAAAACGTCCGAATATTTTTTCATTCTGTGAATGGCGTTTTGAACAAGTCAATGTTGACTTGAGATGCGCATAAAAATCTGCGAAATTAATGATAACGCCAGGCGCTCGCGGCACTATCAAAAATTTTTTTCTCCAGGAACATACCTTTTTTTTTATGTCATTCGAAAGATAATTTCATTCTGAATTTTTTTCCCGAATACAATTTTTATCCAATTCTAACCGTCAGCGATCTGCAGCGTGTTTTACGTTAATTCTATTCCATTTATTTTTGTCTGTATTGTGGTAGTATGCCTTTATTTGGAGACATAGATATGATTTTGTGCCTTGAATTCAAGAAGGCTAGTTTTATAAACAATCTGCCTCTTCAAATAAGATTTAAATATTTGGCTTACAGCAAGATGAGGCTCCATGTCACAACGCTGCCATTGTGAAGAGATATTTACATCAAGAATCGAAAATAAATGACCCTTCTATTTTGACCAAAGTAACTTATGGTGAAATAGGGGAATGATATAATTTATGTATGGATCATAATGGCTAAATAGCCTAGATATGATATGATTTATTTCGTAAAATGAAGGAGGCTTTGTACTTGGGCACATGCGTTTCTTATCTTCATTTTCAAATGGGCCAAGTTATTAGAATCTGTTTGGTATACCATATTTTTCAGGGTACCCCTATGAGCGTTAGGTCTGGCGATATCGGATGGGTCCATTGGTTCCTATCCATTTGTTTTCGAATTCTTGATCTAAATATCTCTTCACAATGGCAGCTTTGTGACAAGAAGCCACATACTTCATCTTATTTGAAGAGGCACATTGACTAGAAAACTAGCCTTCTTGAATCCAAGGCACAAAATCATATCTATGTCTCGAAACAAAGGCATACTACCACAATACAGACGAAAATAAATGGAATACAATTGAGATAAAACACGCTGCTAGGTCGCTGACGGTTTAGAATTTGATAAAAATTGTATTCGAAAAAAAAATTCAGAAAGGAATTATCTTTCGAATGCCATGATAAAAAAGGTATGTTCCCGAGAAAAAATTTCTGATAGCGTGGCGACGCCTGACGTCTTTATTTATTTCGCAGATTTTCATGCGCATCTCAAGTCAACATTGACTTGTTCAAAACGCCATTCACAGAATGAAAAAATATTCGGACGTTTTCGAGAAAAATAGGGGTTACCAAGATGAGTGAAATCACCCTGTACAAACTTCTTTAGAGAAAAAAATATTTACATTTTTTTTGTTTGTTTTTTACTATTACTTATGAGTCATATCATTCGGAAAAGTAAAAACTTGGTTGTACAATTTCCTCTTCTTATTTTCCTCCTTCTGAATTTTCTGTAAAACCATTTTTCTCTCAGTTGAATCCTGTTGAAAATTTGAAATGCTCTCGAAATGCTGCAATATCATTGCCTCGGAGCATAGGCGTAATTAGGACGTTAACCCTCTTTGCCTCTGTTGATAGGAATTAATTGAAAAAATTGCAGTTAACAATTCGAAAAAAAAATTTTAATTGAAAAAATTTTCTCGACTGCTGGGGGTTAACCCCCCATGACTCAACTCTAGTTACGCCAATGCCCCGAAGGACAGATAATTTCGAACGTTTCCTCTTCAGATCAGCCATGCGATGCGTTTAGGCCTCTCCAGCGGGTGCACCAGGTCAGTGAAGCACCAAGTCGTCCGACACTCCGTTTTTGTGTCGTCCGACAAGTTATGAACCGACGGCCCGTCCGCGCCGCATTGCATGACCAACGGACGTAACGCCTCCGTCGTGGCATGGCGTCCTTCATGACGAAGAAGAAGAAGTACAAGTTCCAGGTGGACATCTGCCTCGAGGAGCTGCTCGAGGTCCCCTTCATATCGGCGGTGCTGTTTGCCAAGCTGCGCCTGCTCGACGGCGGCAGTTTTCAGGATCACAGCAGCAGGTGAGTCAAAAAAAAATAGTGATAATGATAATAAGTTTTTTTTCCTAATCGACGATTTTCATAAAATTGTATAAATACAGTGCAACCTTTTAATCCGGACAATTGATGGCGATTTGTCCGGATTATAGAAAAAACAGAATTATTCTTAAAAATTGTTTATTGAATGAATAAATATAATATCCATAAAGTATATAAAAAAAAATATTTGATTAGTCCGAATTTTCAAACACAGGATATCAAAAAACTCGTATCACAATAGAAATGATATGCTTATTTTTCTTGTAATTTGTTTTATTAAACGAATAGCATTATTCAGAAAGGAACAAAGATAATTTGAATTTGAATCTGTAAAATCAAGAGGTCACATTAAAATTTTACTCAACTTCGAAGAAATCTGAAATTTTGGTTTGAACTTTACAGTGAGCTTCATTTTTCACTGCTATATTCTTCATTTCGAAGAGCATCTTCATCTGCCCGTCTGAAATTTTGTTCTCTTCATTCTTCCCTTTTCGACCGTTGCTATACCATCGTCACCGTTAGTAAAGGAATCATTGGTTTCATATTCTTTTCTTGTACATAAGTACACAAGCGGTACTCTAACATTCGTCTGAATCAAAAATTATAGAGTTCTCTAAAATCTTTGGTCTGATCCTGATCCGTGTCTTAACTTGTGAATTTCAGACGCGGTCGCTTGTGTGTGTCCGGATTATAGGGATACGTCCGGACTATGGGTTTTGAAATCAGGCGTCAGGAGTACTGGATGTCCGGATTTAAATGTGTCCGAATTAAAGAGGTTACACTGTTATTGCCAAAATTAAAAAAAAACAAAAATAAGGAAAATGAAGCAACTGAAATAAAACAAGACAAAAGCAGAAAAGAAATCAATTATTAAAAATAAATAAAATTATTTTGAAATTAACCACCATTTCAGAAGTGCATTTGTTATTTCATGTATAATCTCGAAACCATATTGAAATTTCTAAATGGACAACTATTTATAAGATGTTTTATAGTCTCCTCATTTTCCCCAAACTCACAACTAGGGCTCTCAACCGAATTCCATCGGAAGAACATTCTGTTGCATCGTCCATGACCTGTTCCAATACGATTTAGAACAGACCATATTCTCCTGGGAAGTCAAAACCAGGAACTCTGATGGAAGGATCAGTAATAAGATTTTTATTGAAAAAATTGCATAAATTACATTCAGATTGCCAAATTTCTCTGTCGCTTCTATTCATATCAATTAGAAAATTTGACCAAAAAGGTGTACGCGACTTCAATCTGGGGACCTTATTATCTGGAATATAGGTGAGTATGGGAATGGAAAGGAATTAAATTTGTTTCAAACCAGTACCAGTAATAATCCTCATAGAAAAATTTAGTTGGGCTCCAATTTTTTTTACATGAATACTGTTCAACAAAACGGGCAACAATATTCAGCAGCAGAAAAAACCAAAGCTATCGCGATTATATTCATAGTATCAATGCCAAAATAGCGAAAGAGTTTGCTTATCCCCTCTCCTACTTCTAGCCTAGTACCACAAAATGAAATCTATGTTTATAGCACTGTCTTCAATTTTTGAAACGCATTTTTCTCAGAACATCAAAAAAGCACATTCTTGAATTTTGGTATTGGACCGACGATATCAAAAATAATCCTGGACATTTTCTCGAAAAGTTTCACGCCGCCACAAATGAGGAAAAACATTAAAATGAAACTAAGAAAGATCATGTCGATGATAAATATCAAAAATAGCAGTAATCAGTGATATAGTCGAGAATGAATCACTATCTCAGTATCACGAACGTTCATAATAATTTTTATGGGTCAATGAAATTTTAATGACTCATTAAATTGACTCTCCAAAACTCAGGGTTAGAGGCAGTGGCTACCATTTCTATGTTGAAGTATAAATCCTGAAATTTTGTTCTTTTGGAGAAATAGTCTCGTATAGAGGGGTTACATATTTTGACTGACTGTGACTTTGGAGTATCATCCCCTGAAGAGGTGTAAAGACCAATCTGAATACTTGAAATGATGAATTTATCTGATGGATAACTCCTCTACAGAATCATTTGTGTTCCTTTTTCACTTGGCCACTTTGTATGAGGATTGCGATTTTTGAAAGAAGCAATAATAACGAATAAATAATATTCTCTTTAATGAAATCGACGTGGGCCATCCAGATTATAAAACTACTTTGCTGGATAGGTTCGCATGAATTGAGGTATATTTCACATTGAAAAATTTTCAGTATCTGTTCCTTTGTGAAGGTGCTTTTTCTCCCTAATTCTATTGTGGCGTCTAGTGGAGGCTTTATTGTCGTTGCACCATCAGCCAGAGCACAATGGCTCGAGCGAAGAGAAAAAGGGAAACCTTCATAACCTCGCAATAATAGATATTTTCATTATCCCGTTTTAATATAGACTGCGAGTCCTTAAAGCGATCACATTCTCCTCAATTCTCGCCAGTTCTAGCGAAATTGCTGGAGAGAACTTGAAGGAACTCCGATTCCAGACCGTGTAAGTGGATTTTAAGCCGACATTCTTTTTGAAAGCCACCCAACTGGGGCAGTGTGGGGGAGTTGTAAAGTTTTCAGGGTGGAAAATGTCCGTGATGGAAATTCACGACCCTGGGGTCGTCGTGTGTCACCTGAAATGTTTGAATTGTTGTTTCCATGACGTTGTCGCTTGCTCGATAAAGTACCCCTTGGGAATCGGACTTCCGTATACAGGGTTGCAGGAAAAGTCGACTACTGAATTTTGTGGGAAGTTTTTTTCAGGACATTTCTGATGGATTTGATCCTGTATTATAGATCATTTGTGTTTTTTTCGTTGTGTTTAGTTTAGAGGGCTTTTTAATGAATAAAAAAGATTGAAAAACTGACCTACCACTAACATCTTAAAAAGACTGCTCGGCAACTGTTAGAATTGTAGAATTTTGAGTGTCTTCAACTTTGAAACGTTGTTTCTGAAAAAATAAAATTATGGAACTCATTTCAAAAACTTCACCATCTTTTTAGCTACATATTCAAAAAAGTTTTACACTTGCTATTAAATGAGCAAAAACTTTGACCCAATAACAGTTAAATAAGAATAGAAAGTACATTTCTAGTTTGAAATGAAAGTAGCTGAAATACTCAAATAAAACGACATAAAGAACAATATTTTTATTATAATTCATGTTGGATAGTTTTAGATAGCAAATAGCGACAAAAGGAGTCACTCTCGGTGATTTGTTTTTCCTTTTCATAATGACCCAGAAAATTCTATTGCAGAAAGTATTTGAAACATTTCAAATACTGCTGACTCTTCGATTGTTTTGAGCTTATATCATCAGCATCTTACCTAACGGAACTTGACCTTATAAATTCCCAATATTAGCTTTGTACCTGTGTGAATCAATGATTAATTTGGTAAATATACTGCTCCTCATGAGTTACGGATATTGACTTAAATTGCAGAAAATATAGTTTGAATGAGATATTGTTATGATGAAAATTCATATTAATATGATTTCAAGTTGGAGGAAATAACATTAATTTTAGCCTGTAGGTCTGCAGCGTATCGAAATTTTATTCCCAGAGAATTCAAGCATTTTAAGACTATCAATACAATGTATGGCCCCCACGGGCATCAATAAAAGCTTGACATCTTCTTCGCATACTACACACGAGGTTGTTGAACATTTCTTGAGGAATTTGGTTCCATAAGCAGGACAGAAGCTCTCTCAGATCATTTAAGGATTCTGGGGTAGGTTGATGATTATCTAATCTTCTTTGGAGCATATCCCATGCATGTTCTAAGCAATTCAAATCTCTTGTGGAGTAGTTTATATCCATAGAATCTGCTATTCAATTCAAGCGACTTCATGATGTTCAGGCTCACAGATGGAAATATGGTAATTCATAATCCAGATCCGAAAGAAATTACTCTAGAAAGTTCGGCGATCTTCACAAAGATTTTCATCGTGATATTATATAGTCCGCGTTTGAGGTTATACCGAAAAAAATTCAACTAGCATACCAAGCAGCTAGTTATTCATTGACCACTTTCCGATGTTGATGAAACCGACATTGCAAGTGCAAGTGACCGGCGTGGATAATGCGATATCGCCTTGGTATCAGCCTTGCCATCGGCGAATGACCCAATGTCGTGGTCCAAATGCTGCATACCACACTCTGTTGATATTTAGTTACAAGGAGATACGCAGCAAATGGAACGATGAAAGTTTATAAACGGCCGCCCAACTATTCGTTTCATGTACAGGATTATTCAAAAGAGATGAAATGCAATGGCAAAATTCCCATGACCATACTTTTAAGTCGATGAATGCAATTCTGAATATAGTGAAACATAAGATATGAATTCAAAATGACCATTCCCAGAGTAAAAATAAACTTGCAAATGGTTTTAACAAATGTCTTCAATGATAGTCTCCTCACAGCATATCGGGAGAGTAGAATTCAACATAAATGGTTCACACATAATCTGCAAACTTGATCAACTTCAAACTTGATCAACTTTAAACTTGATCAACTGACCCTGATCAACTTCAAACTTGATCAACTGACCCCTGATCAACTGACACTTGATCAACTTCAAACTTGATCAACTGACACCTGATCAACTGGCACTTGATCATCTGAAACTTGTCCAACTCAAGCTGTATCAACTCAAAACTCGATCAACTGAAGTTGAAAATTAAAAGAGATTTTCGCATATTACCAACAGTTTTAACATGAAATTGGGACTAAATAGTGTACAGCATTTCATGAAAACAATAATCAAATCATTCCCCACCGTGAGCGAAGAAATA
Source organism: Hippodamia convergens (assembly GCA_038502775.1). NCBI lineage: Eukaryota > Metazoa > Arthropoda > Insecta > Coleoptera > Coccinellidae > Hippodamia > Hippodamia convergens. The sequence goes on from JAVSIQ010000408.1 coordinate 6,848, forward strand.
GAACCATTGTCGATAGAGTAAATTGAAATTTAGTTTACTCAATCGAAAACTCAATTACTATTAACCAATTCAAACATCCCGAATGTCGATGGAACAAATAGCTCGAAGAAAGCAAATTTGTCTTCAACTTTCTTTTGCTCGACTGCTCGGCATTATTTTAATTGTTGTTATTACGCCGTCCCAGACCATTTTAATTGTTTCACTGGAGAAGTTTTCCACAATGAATGGAGCAGATTAGATTAAACGAATTTCCATTTCAATATCGTGATGATAAAGACACAATAGAACATCCGAGGTAACGTTAGGCTGATTGAATCGACTAAAAATAGTTCATTGATGGGATATCTTGTTAGAAGGACGATTTTGTTAGATATACTGATGTATGGGGTGTCCCAAATTCCATGCAGCGTTAACCGTCCGAGTTGAAAAACTGTTCAACTACGGCGAAACAAATTTTTCAATAAATTATTTTACAAAAAACTTCTATTTCTCGAATCATTGTACTAGGAGAGTTCACTTTCACCAAAATTAGAAAAAAAATTCAATAAAAAAGATTTCAAAGAAAAGAACTTTGCTCTCAATGTTTTTTTTTGTTCCGAGTTTCATGTTTTCCCTCTGGAATGAACCTTGTCGCGCGGAGTTCAAATAAGCGTTATTCGGTTATGGTACAATCCAAAAATAACGTTGGTTTCGAGTCATGCATCTTGAACTTCAAGCAGCTGATGATTTCACGACGGAATATTTGGCAACGAGCGGAGAAAAATTTGGCAGAAAACGAAGTGATGAAGGGTTAGATTAGATTCTCATTAAATGTAGATAAAACTAGTTCGTTCTAATATCGACTTTATCGAGGATATCAGTGTGATGCCATCCTTTTTAAATAAATATCATTTATTTCATAAAACATTCAGACTCGAGCTCTTACTATTCTTTATTCGTAACATTATAGTATAATTCGCGATATAAAATAAATAAAGAAAGGTAAACGAAGGGCAATGAGGTGCCAAAAGCATTTAAAAATTAAACATTACATCAATGAATTTCAATGTGGGTCGTTTAGAATGCATACAATGCCATTATCAGGTTATAAAACAATCTATTACATAGTTCAGTAATCGTAAGCAAGAATGTTCGAACTGTTTATTAATTTCTGAGATAACTATCATGTAATCAACATGTAACCAGAGGAATAATCCATCGGTAAATACAATAACGGTCCAGTTGGAGCCTGTTCCGAAACATATATCTCCATAATTAATCGAATATATGTGCCATAAATCGATTAAAAGCAGAGTTATTCAATAGGTTAGAATCATTATGCAACAGCAAGGTCGTGTGGCAGCACGAGTTGTCGAGAGTTTTTGGTGTGGTTGGTTTCCTCGTGGACATAAACGGTGCAAACATTATCGGGATATAATGTTTTGTCACCTCCACATGGTTGGATGTATGGAAGAAAAAAATTGTTCATTATTTCTACAACTTCACGATGCTATCTTTCGATATCGATACTTTTTGAATGACATTTATAAAGGTGGAATTTGTTTTCGAAATACAATGCTTCACAAGAGTTAGGGATATCGTATTCAATCGTTTTGAAAAGTAAGTAATCTTCGAGAAAATCGCTGTAACAGTAGTCTTAAAATGCTTGAACTCTCTGGGAATAAAATTTCGTTATTTTACTCGATTTTTCTTAACCTCTCGCAAACCTTCAAGCTAAAATTAATTTTATTTCCTGAAACTTAAAATCATATTCATATGAATTTTCATCACAAAATCACATTTAAACTATATTTTTTTGCCATTTAAGTCAATAGCCCTAACTCATGTGGAGCAGTTTAGATAGATTCATAAGTTCTGCGTCACCTCATTCTCATATGGAGTACTTGTTCAATATCTTCAATAGTTTGTGGGTCTGTTTATCGTTGATTATCTTTCTGAACTGTCACATCGTTTTTCCATATTTCATTTGCTTAAAATTTTTCTGGGAGATGATATTTTTAGTTCGATCATTTCGTTAGCTGATTGCCGACATGAAATGTAGATTGACCATGCTAGAATTGTGGCTCCAACTGAACACTTTTTAAAGGTTGTAGAGATGAAAGATCTATAATGATCTGAAGTGTCTCAGTTGGGCACTTTCTTATAGCTCTTGTGTTGCCTCTGTACTTTATCTAGAATTTTCCTCCTACTTGCCTAACTTGCTTTAGCAAACCACCTATCGTTTGCGAGTGCTTCAACTCAAAATGAGAGGATGAGCCACAAGAAAACTAACAACAGTACCTATCGATTCAGAACTTTTACTGCCATGATCATCACCATTAGAAATTTCGGCAAGATGTCGAGATTTTCAGTTTTGCCCACAATATTCCACACTTTCACCCGGTAGTGTCTTCTTCCTTTCAACGGATGATGGACGAACAAAAGACGGATGTTATTAACACCGGAAGAGGAGGAAGGTCAGTGATCATGGGAATTCGCAGTTTTAGATTGATGATTTCGGGCCATTGTCAGTAATCGTGGGAAGAAGCGATGATGGTCATCATTAGATTCAATGAAATTTCGAATAATATGAGTCTTGGATAGGTGTAAGATCCACAGTACTAGGTGGAATGCTCGTAACATATCAGTTGTATTTTTCTTATTTCCTCTAGAATTGTTTTCTCTTTCTTCGTCATTATTGTAATGACTTTAATCAGGACTCTTTCTTATTTTTAATTTCCATCTGTTATTATTTTTCAATATACAAATAAAACAACACTTGGACCAGTGGATTTAAATCTTTAAAAAAAAATCTAATAACCCCTTCTCTCACCCTTTCAAGGTAGCTCTACTTCAGGATTGGGTATTTAGATTCTTCAAGAGAACACCCTATAGGAGTATCAGGATTTTGACTCAATGAAGGTGATACACAGTATTCAATCAAAGTGACCAAGGATAAACCCACATACTCTAACTGAATGAAAAAAATCCGATAAATCCCGCTGTTGACACGTGATAGGCTCCTCCATCACGTTCGGCAACGTTTCGTCGGTTCCAGGCCTTGATTGATGCGAGAGCTAAAAAGACACGTTCGAGTATCGTTCGGTTAAACCGGAAAATAACCGCCCGTCGATCTTAACCTTTTATATTAGACATAGCGTCTCGTAGATTGATGTTTACGGAAGGCGAGCAGTCCAAATTGCGTTCCCTTCGGCGGGGGTTCTTCAGGGCCTGATTTCCAGTCGATTATATTGATGGATGATGTTCGGTTAACTGATTGGGGCGAATTATAGTGTAGGACTCAAGAGCAGTGTTCTCAGGCAATATTGTTGTAGAAATGGAAGGTGTTCTACCCATGGATTCTGACTAAACGACGTGTTAACTTGATAGGTTATAAGAATCAGCCGCACCACGCGGTCAACATTCTTATATTACTAAACCGAGTACTGGAAATGTCATGTAAACTGACTAGAATGTTGTTCTCTGGATCCAATAGCCGCCTCTTCTTTGGTATCTTCTATGACTTTCCTAGAGTGAACACGTGATGAGCATATACAGACTGAACAATCGTGTAAATTGTGTCAGTTATATACCACATGTCGTATAATGTATTTCAATTTCAAAGTTGCAATCATTTATTGTGAGATACACTTCTCCATACCTACAATATAACAAAATTATGGTGCATTTCAGAATGTTGTTGATGTTGATAATGAGAACCATTCTTTCTGAGATCCATACTTGCATTTTAACGAAATTATGGTGTATTTCAAAATGCAGTTGACAATCATTTATTCTGAAATACATTACGTCTGCATACTTGCAATATAACTGGTGTTTTTCAGAGTATAGTTGACAATGACAACCATTTATTTCATGAAACACTATACCTATATATTTGCAATGAAACGAAATTATGGTGCATTTCGAAATATAATTGACAATCACAACCATTCGATTCGATATCCACTGTGCCTACATACTTGCAATTCAACGAAATTATGGTGTATTTCAAAATGCAGTTGACAACCATATATTCTGAGATACACTATACCTACGCACTATAACGAAATTATGGCGTATTAGGGCCACTTGCCACTACGCCAAATTCAGACCTAATTCAAGCCCCGAGTCCTAAATTAAATGAGTGCCACTCAGTTCTGAATGTAGTTCCGAATTTAGTGTAGTGTAGTGGCATGCGGCCCTTACAGAGTATAGTTGACAATGATATCCGTTTACTTTGAGTTACACTATTTCTACATACTTGCAATTTAACGAAATTAGGGTGTATTTCAAAATGCAGTTGACAACCATTTATATTGAAATACATTACACCTCCAAACTTGCAATATAACGAAATGACGGTGTGTTTCCGAGTATAGGCGACAATGGAAACCATTTATTTTGAGATACACTATATCTCCATATTCGCAATATAACGAAATTATAATGCATTTCAAATATAGTTGACAATGACAACCATTCTTTCTCAGATACATATACTTGCAATTTAACGAAATTATGGTGTATTTCGAAAAACAGTCGACAACCATTTATTTTGAAATACATTACACCTGCATACTTGCAATATAACGAAATTATGGTGTGTTTCAGAATATACTTGACAATGAGATACACTATACCTGCATACTTGCAATATAACGAAATTATGTTGTATTTCAGAATGTAGGTGACAACCATTTATTCTGAAATACATTACACCTGCATACTTGCAATATAACGAAACTATGGTGTATTTAAGAGTATTGTTGATAATGGCAACCATTTATTTTGCATATACCTGCAATCTAACGAAGCTATGTTGTATTTCAGAATATAGGTGACAATCACTTATTCTGAAATGCATTAGACCTGCATAATTGCAATATAACAAAGTATGGTGTATTTCAGAGTAAAGTGGACAATAGCAACAATTTATTTTGAGATACAGTATACCTGCATATTTGCAATATAACGAAATTATGGCGAATTTCGAAATATAGATGACAATGACAATCAGTCTTTCTGAGATACACTATACATATTTGCAATTTAACGAATTATGGTGTATTTCAAATACAGTCGACAGCCATTTATTCTGAGATACACTATACTTGTAATATAACGAAACTATGGTGTATTTAAGAGTATTGTTGACAATGACAAAAAATTTATCTTGGGATACACTATACCTACCTACTTGCAATATAATGAAGCTATGCGTCATTTCAGAATATGGGTGACAACCATGCATAATTGCAATAAAATAAAATTATGGTGTATTTCAGAATATAGTGGACAATGGCAACCATTCATATTGAGATACACTATACCTATGCACTTGCAATATAACGAAATTATGGTATATATTGAAAACCATTCATTTTGAACATACATCATACGTAAACACATTTGCAAAATAACGAAAATAAGTGTGTGTTTCAAAATAGACAGTTGAACCCTGGACTATCTAAGACGTTTTTGCAGAATTTCGTGAGAATAGTGTTACGAGAAAATTAAGAAAAAAGCTTATAATTGATACAATTCATAACGTAATGTAATTTTATCTAAATTGGCTCCCCGCGGAAACTTCCAACTCATTTTAAATCGTCAGATGGAAACGACCTTGTTTCGCGGATTGTCGCTCACGGATAAAGGAAAGCAAGGTCATTTCCGCTCGTCCTTTCCTGTCTCATACCGCCAGTTATCTAGAGTGTGTGTGCGGCTTTATACCACTGTTTGACAAACTGCAAATATAATACCGGTTGATGGATAGATGTCTTCAAATTGAAATCGAGGATGAACAGTGGTTTTTCCGGGACATGAAGCTTTCTTGAAGCGTGTTGGCACCTTTGGTTTGTTATTCGAATATACAGGGTGGCTTTTAAAAAGTTCCCAGTTATAAGGGGAAGAGAAAAAAATTTGTTTTATAGTGTCGATTGAATTACGTAGCGTTTAAAAATGCACAAAGTTCGACGACCCTTCTCGTGCATATCAAGATTACTCCAATGTTTTGTCACGAGAGCAAAGTTTTATCGGTGTTTTCACATCCGCACCGATTTCATTAGATGCAAAGTCCACTAGGGAACTTCAGTCATCGAAACAGAAGCATAAATATTGATTAATTGCAACATAATCCATAATGAGCAATAACTCGAATGCAACAAATCGAGTGATAAAATTCGTTAGACCTTTGACCTTTGAATACCGTTCTCATTCCATTTTTTTTTGTGACTTCTACCAGGTCCTAAGATTCCTGATGGTTCCTCCACATCTAAAAATATCGACTGAACGGTAATTTCCTATAGTCGCAAGAGCTCGCATGTGGTCAATATTATTTCTTGCGAATTCCTGTATCCATACGGTTCATAGTAGATTAAACAAAGATATCAAAGTTGTTGGATCATCTGGGAAGCTATTTCCGAAATGAAAATATTGAGCTTGTTTCACGTTTACGATCCTCTTGTTGGTTTACTGTTCTGGAAATAGACATCCGTCATTTTCATATATTTCGGGAAGTGTCTGCGATGAATTGCTTACGGAAAGGTTGAATTCATCAGAAAGGAGACGAGAGAGTTGAATTTATTCTGTTTCATTTCTTATTTTTTTTTTTGGTTTAATTCCAGCTCCTGAGACAAACAAACTCATTAAAGAAATATGGAATAATTGAAATGCTCCTGGGAGCTTGCCTGAAAATCAGTCTAAATTGTAATTCTTTTCAGAAAAGTTTAATTCTTTCTCTTTGTCAACACAGGCCCATTGACCTTCTCCTGCTTCTTTTTTCTCTGCTCTTATGTTCACGCTTTACTTTGAAAGGTCTTGCTATCTTCCCTGTATAATATGTTTTAAAGAATTAACAACACAATTTCTTTATTTTTGCTTCTCATTCAAAGGTTTAGTTTTCGTCAGTATAAATCTTAAATTCTTTTCACTATTTCAGTATCGTAATAGGTTCATTACAGTACTAAAAGTAGTGCTGTAATGAAACTCATTACAGCATTGTTTTCAGTTATATGTTTCGTTTTATGGTTGTCAGTACTGATCTCCGACCGAATTAAGTTTCGAATCAAAACAATTCAAATTCCGTGATCTGTCAAATTTCGTATGTCACACCAACTACCAAGATACAAAACAAAAGTCACTAATCTGAATTTTCATTTGAATTTCGAGAATATTTCACAAAAATTGACAGAAATAGAGAAAATACCGTCTAATACTCGTTGCAGAAGGCAATTCCAACACTTATGCTATCGAAAACTCGCTCCTTCGTCGCTCGTTTTCGAACTTCGCATTCGTGTTGGAATAGGAGCTCATTCTGCAATTGTTTTAGAATATACTATTATGTTATCGTGACGATTGAACTGAAATACCTCAAAAACGACACATTGAATCACTCGTGATTAGGACTGGCGTTTCCAATGTTATGTTAGTCGAAAAAATGGACGATCCCATCAACTCAATTAGCTGACTATAGGACGTGCCACTTTCCGAGATTGCTTCCCAACTTTTTGCTGTCGAAAGAAACATGAAAGGCCTTTTATGGCTCTCTTCAAGTTCTCCGCGCTGAGTTGGAGTTCGCAGAGACATTGATAACTGTGTTTTGATCGCCCACGAAAACGGTATCAGCATTATCGTAATCTAATCAGGCCTGAGAACAGAATACTCTAGAGTTTTTGAAGATTATGGAGAATACATCAGCCGTTTGCAAAAACTTCCATTGAAACAATACAGAGGGGAATTCAAAAGTTGATAAATAGCCTTGAAACATCTGATATACATATATATCTACATGTCTCCACAAGCAGAAGTGATAGGCATCATATCATTAATTAAAATATTGTATTCCATTCAAATTGCCTTTGTCAAGAGACACAAATTGGGTCAGAATGGGATAAGTGATATAAATCTGAGAAAATTTTTTTCTGGATTCTAGGAGAAAATTTGGGTATACATATTAGAAGTGATGGAAGTCAGGGTTCTGGTTTGCTAATAAGGAGAGGGACAATGTTTGAAAGGATCGTTAACCGAGGAGTTGTTGAAGATCTTGTTGTTCCAGTAACAATCCTCATGGAGAGCAGTTGTGGATCAATTTTTGGTACATGAACACTGGTAAGGCAAAAGATTCTGCATCAAAACTCCATGGAGTACATGCCTTTTCTGCAGTCTTAAACTTTAAACGAAAATCATCCTAATGGGCTCTAAAATTAAGAAATAAATCTAACTTAATTCCTTAGAGAAAGAATCAGCAATTTCGAATTGGACTCAATGCTACTGAAGAAAATGATTTCTAGATGAGAGAAATACTTGCTTTTGAACCTAAACACATCTATTATTGAGGCCTATGTCAAGAAGAAACTCGGCCGAAGCAATAACTCCTTAAACGAACGTCGCCAGTGGCGTTCTTCCGAAAGAAATCTCGCCTGTTGAACCTGAACAACGGACAGGTCCTCGAATTGTCGTGTGAAACGAGGTCGCATGCCGTGGCCGACGATTGATAACAGGCTAATGAGCTAATTCGAAGCATCCGGTCGGTATTTTGCGCGATATCTGATACCGGTTCGACAAGTCCGCGAATGTTTGCCAGCCGCCTATGTCGGGTTCTATCAGGATTCTGTTTGGGATGTCCTGTCTGTTTGCGGATACCCTGGCTGCCGGATTACCCTAATCGGAAGCTGGGATAGGTCCTGTAATGCGGCAGACATCGATAAACGTCACTTTTGACGTCTTTCCCCTCATGGTGGATTTGCATACGGATATTCCTAGGGAGAAGACATGATTGGAATTCGATAGGTAAACCAGTATGGATGACGAATGAAGATTTCGTCTAGTTTCAGGTAGTACACGTTTTAGAATTCAGTTTGTAAGAGGCGCCTCATTTTTGTACTGAAGCGGTACAGTGTATTACTTCAAGTGAGGCGAGGCATTCCGGGCGTTCATGACGAAATTTATTCTACTGTATACTGAGTCACTGTGTCGCTCCCGAATGAGCCGATGCGAAAGGAGGAAAACGTCTTAGGTAAGGGGGTCTGGTAATTCTTGGTTTCGTTGCTCTTCCTAAGAACATTCCTCTTAGAATTCATCACTAACTACGTAAGCTCGCAGACCAAGGTGATGACCAATCCTTCGAGATTAACTGGATTAAGGTATGGACCTCGAATGAAATTGCTTAGAGTAACCAGAACTTCATTAAGCAAACCAAGATGTCGAATTTATGTGAAAGTCATAACATAACACTGTGGAAGAAAAACAAGAATCGACACTTACATAGCAGCAAGCACCGTACGAAAGCTTGCTCCATAAGAGTAAGGGATATCGTATTCAATCGTTTTTGACAAGTAATCTTCGAGAAAATCGCTGTAAAAGTAGTCTTAAAATGCTTGAATTCCCTGGGAATAAAATTTCGTGATTTAACTCGATTTTTCTTAACCTACAGGCTAATATTAATTTTATTTCCTGCAACTTGAAATTATATTAAAATGAATTTTCATCACAAGATCTCAGTTAAACTATATTTTTTTGTGATTTAATTCAATATCCCTAACTAATGAGGAACAGTTTATTTGGCATTGCTTTGGTGGGATACATATATGTATTTTTTTTTCTTACTTGTTTTTTTACATTTAACTTTCTTTTTGTTAAGTAAATTGCGATAAGATTATCTCAATGTATGTTATTTTTCATGTAGCATTTGTGTGAATAAACTTTACTTACTTACTTTTACTTACTAGATACAAATTGAGAGACCTAACGAGGAATTCGGTCTTTTAGGGCGTAAGGGCAAAGTGTTATTTATTCTCGAATCGAAGAGAGATAGAGAGCCTCAGGCTGAAAATTAGGGGCAAAAGAACCAGTACTCAGTACAAGAGTTGCAAAAGCTAGCAGAGGAATTGGAATAAGTAGAAATAGTAGTAGTAGGAGGAGAATATGTGGAGAAGAAGAAAGAAATTAAAGAAAAAAGACAGGAAGGAGGGGAATAAGAAATAATTTTGCCAATTTCAATGCAGAACATGAATAAATACCAACACATGATGAATGTATCGAAAAATGATATGAATGACTGTGACCTTCTCGCACGTGAATCGAGAATCTATTCCGCTTGCAGAAATCATAGGAACATTCTCGGCGGGTCAAGTTCAAGTCGTCATCACCTAGTCAGTCGTTCGGCGTCCAAGCAATCGCTCTCAGTTGACCGGGGTCAAATCGATCTGGCGAAACCGAATCAGCATTCCGGTCTTGCACTCGCCAATTGCTTGATTGGAGCAATTGTGCAGAAATTATCGACCATCGACTGCCGAATCGATTCCTGTCTCTTCTGTCTCTGGAAGAATATTAGGGAGTTCACGCTCAACAGGTCGTTAGATTCTTGCCTTTTTTCGGTTAACAGCATGTGGGGAGTAAGTGGATATTCGATACTGCGATTTAGTGTCGGGGAATTCTTGAAAGAGGCGGTTCATTTGTCCCGGACAAGACGCAGAAATGTAAGAGCGGCTCACTTTGAAAAACTGTATCACCTCATTTCGAAGGTCTCACTAACGCATCGGTTGGGCGATCGAGGAGAACCGAAAGACGCGAGACTGACCCAGGTAGTCGGAGATCTCGACTACCTGGGTCTTTTGATTGAGAGAGCTAAAATAATACAATACATATTGAAACAAAAAAGTACCTAGCTGGGGTTAGTGCAACACAGGAAAACCATACAGGTCTGTAGTATGATAAAATGAAGAAAGGGAAAATACCCCAGAGAAAAAAACCCTGACCTCACCCGTTTTAGAAAAAAAATTTACTAAAAATATCATATCAGAGAATCTTGGAGGACATCTAAGTGATCAGAAGAACATCTTCATGTAGTTCTTCTATGGGCAGCAGAGAAAAAGACTCTTCACCAATCTACCCGAAATTCTAGATCTGAAATAAAAAAGACAAAAGCAGAAAAAACTAGCTATTTATAATTAATTAAATGGTTTTTGAATTACCCGTCCATTTCAGAAATTCTTTCTTCATGAATTAGTTATGACAGAAATGTCACAATGTTGAAAGAAATGAAAAACCCAATCAATTTCCCCTTTTCGAATTGTTAAACATAGGAAAACTTATAACACAACAAGCTAAACCGTAATTTGGACTAAGTGAAAAATCAATGAGTACATAACTTTCAACTGCCCTCCTTCACGAAGAAGTTCCTCTGTTGCCATGTGGGTTTCTTAGATCATCATGTTCAGTAGCTAATTTCGGAACGTAATCACTCTTTTCCTTCGAATTCCTCCAATATTCAAATTTGAATTCTCAGCCTTGTTCTCTGATCGTGAGGGTTCTTTCGAACCAGGTACGATCATCCAAGTGATGATTTTTCGGAACTTCAGATGTTTGAAGACCGCTACGGGACCCTAATGAAAGGAAATCATCTCCCATAGATAAACCAAACATCTTATAACACAAGAAAACAGACTATTTTCAGGACCAAAAATTACGACATATTCCGAGAATTGTCAGTAATGCCTCGACTCATCGGAAGTGGTACACTGTACCGCTCAAGTACAAGAGTGAGGCTCCTCTTACAAACTCATTTGTTGTGAGCTCCAACTCTGCTAAGGATTCCTAGTAACAGAGATCGAAAAGATTCTTATGATACAAAGCAAATCTTCATTTTTAAAATGAAAATACCCTTCTAATAATAGGAAAATATTCATAAAACCGTAACACGTACCACTTTTCAATGAAGTGAACTGAAGGAAACGTGTTGTTACCAAAAGAGGCGTAGCAGGCAGACCAGTTTCGGACTAATTAGTGTCTTCATCAGTTAATTCTTGTCCCTCTTATGTCAGAATCATCCCATTTCTTTTCAGCTCGGTCAACTATGGGGGGAAATACGTTGTTGATTAGATCGGTTCATACAATATCGAGTTCCTCGAACACACAAATAGAATAATCACCAATGACCGAGTCTGTTGCTGCGATCCCATAGGAGACGAGGCCGCAGACGGTGATATACGGTGGCGTCCTTCAATTAATCCAAGATTCCGGGTAATATGGCTACCAGATGCGCCTTCATTAGAGCAGGGGAAGCGTAATTAACTTGCCGGGAAAACCGATATCTACGTGAACAGCGGCGACGTTACATCACTGCAATCGATGCGGACGTTTTTGCTGGAGTCTTCCTTGTTTCTTCTGGTTCGAGAGGGAAGTCTTCCAATCACAGACACGACGTAACAGGCTGGGGAATTGGAGGTGGAAGGTGACAAAGGATCTCAGCTCGAATGTAGAGCTCGGAAAAGGTCCTATATTTCTTGGAAATATTCTTAAGAGATATTTTTAATGGAAGGGAAAGTACTCATACACGATGTATACACTTGCAACTACAGTTATCACGTGTTAACCCTTAAGTATCACCTTTTGAATCTGCTCGAATACTATTCGTCTGTGTGATTTTTTTATGTATTTTTACCTACCGCCGACCCCAAAATAAAAATAATTGTTGGTATCCACCTACCTTCTTGCAATTATTTTTTTACTGTTTGGTGCATATTCATTTGTTTCGGAGTTTATTTTTTGCTAAAATTTTCTCTAAAACAAATTCAAAGAGTAATTTCAATTGTTAATAATATGGAAACAATAAATGGGTACTTTGAATGAAATATTGGACGCGTCTTCAATTAGTTTTGGCCCTGGCAAATCATTAATTAATTTTTGGTCCTGAAAAATATTCGGTTTTCTTGTGAGGAGCCTCACTCTTGTACTTGAGCGGTACAGTGTACCACTTCCAATGAGGCGAGGCATTACTGACAATTCTCGGAATATGTCGTAATTTTTGGTCCTGAAAAATAGTCTGTTTTTTTGCGTTGTAAGATGTTTGGTTTATCTATGGGAGATGATTTCCTTTCATTAGTGTCCCGTAGCGGTCTTCAAAATTCTGAAGTTCCGAAAAATCATTACTTGGATGGTCGTACCTGGTTCGAAAGAGCAAGGCTGAGAATTTAAATTTGAATATTGGTGGAATTCGAAGGACAAGAGTGATTACGTTCCGAAATTAGCCACTGAATATGGTGTTGAGATCTTCTAAGAAACCCACATGGCAACAGAGGAACTTCTTCGTGAAGGAGGACAATTGAAAGTTATGTACTCATTGATTTGTTGTGTTATAAAGTTTACTTATGTTTAGCAATTCAAAAAGGGGAAATTGATTGGGTTTTTTCATTTCTTTCAAACATTGTGACATTTCTGTCATAACTAATTTATGAAGAAAGAATTTCTGCAATGGGTGGTTAATTCAAAAACCATTTAATTGATTATTATAATTAGTTTTTTCTGCTTTTGTCTTTTTTATTTCAGATCTAGAATTTCGGGTAGATTGGTGAAGAGTCTGTTTTTCTCTGCTGATGCCCATAGAAAAACTACATGAAGATGTTCTTCTGATCACGTAGATGTCCTCCAAGATCCTCTAATATGATATTTTTAGTAATTTTTTTTCTAACACGGGTGAAGTCAGGGTTTTTTTTCTCTGGGGTTTTTTTCCCTTTCCTCATTTTATCATACTATAGACCTGTATGGTTTTCCTGTGTTGCACTAACCCCAGCTTGTAGGTAATTTTTTGTTTCAATATGTGTTGTATTATTTTAGCTCTCCCAATCAAAAGAATATATATATATATATATATATACCCCTTCTATACATTTTTCCACTTCGACCTCATTTCTCCGGAATTTGTCGCGGAAACACCATCAAAAGCACCAAAGGCACCTAACAAACTTTGTAATTAGATATAGGCCCATTGAAAGTGGTTGATTTACACAATATACAACTTTGCGACGAAACCATCCTTTTCAATCTATTAATAATCGAACCAATATTGAACTTCGAGTCTGGCAAGGTTAATTGCTGGGAAATTTCGTGTTGTCGTTGATTCCGTGAACGCAGGGTTCCAAGGACATGAAAATTACTGGTTGAGGAGTTAAAACAATTGCTAACGATCATTCGAAGGAAAAAGGTAATGAGCGTACTCGACGCCTTCAATATACCTGAAAAACGGTGCTGGATATCAATTTCTTACCTCTTCTTCTCTTTTATTTTTTAGTGTCAGGTCCTTTCTATGTTCAAATATAAGAAGGAGCAGGGTAAACAATTCGGCGCATAAGAGGAAGCCATTAGATGACTATGCGCACACAATTTGTTGTTTTACTTGCCTCTTCTTATGTTTGAACATACTATAGATCCATCTAGCAAATTTTCACCCACCTTGTTTGGTTTTCTTGTATTTGTATTTTCTTGTGAACTTTGACGTTATCCCGGTTAATCTTGTTCCTAATTTAACGATTCAACCCTATGTTGAACATTCGAATGAGGTTCAAACCTGCATGTGAAAACAGAAAACGCGAAATTACATAATCACTCGTTTTCACAATAGCAACATCACGTTACCATAATTTCAGGGAGCAAATGAACGCTGGAATACATCATTTCAAATTGCCTACAACGCAGCGAACAAAAAGGACCTTTATCTCTCGAAACATTAGGCCGAAATTACAAGCCATCGTTGTGAACTCGCTCATGCATGCTTGATACCCCGTTTAAACGACAGCCGACATAGGGATTCGTAGATTTTTCTGATGGAATTTTCAATTTTCGCCTCTCATTCGGTGGCGTCTGTTTATTTGTGCTTTGAGGAATTCCCATTAATTTAACGAGTGTGAACGTTTTCTGGACATTGAAAAGTCACACGGCCAATCTATTTATTTGCATTCCCCAATTTAAATTTCTTTTTCGGTCATTCGGATTTTGTTCACTTAAACACAATTGCTTCCCGCTCTGACATGATTCTCTGTGGATTGCATTGCCCGCATGTGCAAGTCTAAAGCGCATATTGTTTTGTTTGTTACTCTTTCGAATGAAAATCCTGTAACGCATTTCGACAATCCTGTAACGCATTTCTTATCTTATAACGCTTTTCTACTAGCTCAAGCGGGTGTCGACTCATCCTGTAACGCATTTCGTGAACTTTGTAACGTAAATCGACACATCCTGTGATTAGTTTCGACGTTTTATCCCTCAAGGCAGTTAGTTCAATAGTGTAACGCATTTTGACAATTCCCCAATGACATTCTACTAACCTTGTAACGTATGTCTACTAATACTCAAATGCACTATACGCTCTGTAACGGATTTTAACTGATTATGTAACGCATTTCGTAAACTCGTCTTGTGCATTTTTTTAGACAAATACTGAACCTATTGTTACTCTAATATTAGTTGTACAACTTTTCTTCCGCTGTTTTGCAATAGCTGGCTGTAGCGGTAAGTAGTAGTTGAAATATATATATATATAATATATATATATATATTTTATGAAAAAGAGAGCTAAAATAATACATTAAATGTTGAAACAAAAAGTACCTAAGCTGAGGTAAAAAAAGAACGGGGTATCATAACATTTTTTGTATGATACTATAGAATCCTACGATACTATCAACACTAGTATCATACGATACTATACAGCCAGGGGAAAAAACCTCAGCGAAAAAACCTGCCTCCCCGTAAACAAAATAACATAAAATATCAAATATCAGGAAATCCTTGAAAGACATCAGTGTGATCATCTTCATGTTATCCGTCGATGGGCTCGGATACACAGATTCTTCCCAAAACGACTCGTAATTCTTAATCTGAAATGAAAAAAGACTAAAGCAGAAAAGGAACCGATTATTCAGAATAAATCGAATGCAAAAAATGAAAACATCTTAGATATCACACATTTGTAACGCATTTCCTGTAACTCATTTCCTGTAACGCATTTCCTGTAACGGATTTCTTGTAATGCATTTCGTCTTATCCAATGATTTTTTTCTTCATCAAATCCTGCAATGCATTTGTACAATTCCATATGTTACTCTCCGAACTTATTTGCACATACTGCAGAAGAGATTAATTTTCGTTTATAACTGCTTTTTTATATGAAGAAATGTTTCAAGATTCGAATGAAGAACAGGTCGCAAACAAAATTGATATCTGCTCACAGTCGCAGCTGTTTTTGCATTCCTATTTCCAAACATGAGAGCCACGGGTATCCCAGGTATATCAAAAATGCGAATATCAAATGGGGAACAAACAATAAAACGGTATTTCTAGATGCATGCACCGAACTGGCGGATCCCATGAATAACAAAGTCGCCATGTGATCGCGTTTTTCCGAATGGTGGGCAGACGAATCTGCATTTTCCACGTTTCCCCAGCGTAACGCGAACCTCAGTTCGTCGCCGCGTTCGTTAATTTCGTTCGAAATGGAATTCCAGCGAGAGCGGAATGAATGAAAGTGTCGAGGAGAAAAAGTTCAGATAAAACTCTAATTGTAGGTTGTAATATGATGTTCTAATAACTCTCGAGCTTCGAGCTTGTCTGAAAGCGTTTCTCTGGAAGCTGTGGTGTAGATTCGAATCATTTTGTTGAAGTTGAAGTCACCGATAACAGTCACCTACACTGCGCAAAAAAATTAACGCACATTATGGAAACCTCAAATTTATTCTACAACTGAAGGTGTTCTCAATGATAATTATTTTTAATCAGAATTATGCATGCAAATGTTATCCATTTTCAACGTTTTTCTTCAATGCAGATGTTTTTTTCCCAGCAGAAATAAAAAAAGATGATATCAGATTTTGAATGTATTGGCTCCATTCTAAAATCAGTTGTTCTCGATCAATTCTAGTGATCAATAGTTTTTTTTTCGTTTGATTTTCTACACTCGATCGCTATGCAACGCGAAACACGCAATTTGACCCAAGAGGTTTTGCGAGAAGAAGGGTGGACATACACAAGAATTGCAGAAAGGTTTGGAGTTTCCCATACAAGAGAAGTCCAGATCTCAATCCGATTGAGCAGGTTTGGGACACCTCAATAGAGGCTGAGAAGTTCAGAAAATCATCCAGCTACTCTTAAAGACTTAGGAATCCAACTCGGAGAAATCTGGGAAGGATTAGATCAGAACATTTTAAGATCACTCATTTTGAGTATGAACCGTCGTTGCCGAGCTGTAAGTAACGCAAGGGCTGGAATACCAAGTATTAAATCACTTATCAGCATTTCAGTATTTTGAAAATTGTTCATTTCTCTTCTTTCACATAAGATTCGGTGATATCCTGAATTTTTTTTCCATTTAATGTGTCTTGTTTCGTTCAAAACCTTCCGAGAGAACATTAAAAATAAGTTATGAAGTCAATGTAGAGTTAACTTTCATTAAAATTGAGATTTTCAGAACGTGCGTTAATTTTTTTGCGCAGTGTATTTTGGTGTGAGAATCTCTATAAGACTACCCTGATGAATTGAAATATCTTTTTTTCGAAAAGAGACACTTATTGTTTTTTATGGATTTTGCATTGTATTGTATTCCTTTTGTACTATTCCAATATTTATCTCCTTTATTTTATTTTTTTACTCTTATTATTTTGAAAGCTTTTCTTGTACATTTTATAGAATCTGCCTGGTGAAGGATTCTGATATAAACCGCGAAACGTTACAATCTTAAAAAACTCGAAGTGTTATTTTTATTTCATTGTCCGGCAACAATTTTCTCAAAAAATTGGCCTCTCACAAATTAGCGCACAAGTTTTACGCAGGGGACTTTCTTATAATACTAAAAAAAATACTCTGTGGAATGGTGAAGAAGTATCTTATTTGATCTACCGCTGGCGCAGTTTCTTTACTTTTTCTAGAGGCGTTCAAGCGACGAGATCAAACAGATGGATATTTTTATGGGTGACATTGACACCAAAGCAGACGGGTATTCCTTCTCGATTTTTAATTGAATTTCCGCTCGGTATCAAGTGCTTGACAATCGGACAACCTCGAGTCGTTATCAACTCGATACATTCGGAGGAAAACTACATGAAAATATGTGGGTCGACAGATATGGACTTCGTTTATATCCTATTAATTGAAAAAGTTCGGAATTATCGAAGGAAAAATTTCACACTATGAATATAAGTTGTTGTTCGATATGATTCGATCAGAGTTTGTTTTCTATGTTAATAAGTTTTTGTTCCTTGGAAAAATTTCTTATTGATGTCTATAACGTGAATGAGTTTTCGGATAAAACTTGAAGATGAACTCTTAACGATTGAATCTCAATTTATTTTTAATAATCTCAAATTTTTGACGATGAAATGAAATAGTTCCTTTTATCTTCTCACTGCAATCCTACATAACTTTTATTTTTCGAATGTAAACACTTAAAAAGGGCAGTTTCACTTGAAAAAGCAGAATTCGTTATAATATTTTTCATATTGGTCTCATAGGCTAGAATAATCAGAGCACACTGTGCAAATTGTGGGGGACGTATGTGAAACAAACCGTTTATATAAATTTCCATTAATTCAAAACTCGAAATCGAATCGCATTTTTACCATTGTCTCAATTTATCAAATCGCAAAGCGATTAGTTTTCAGAAACCTTTCACCACATTATACCTGGTCGTGACACCTACCAATTTTTCGTGATGCATTCAGGCGGCACGTATAAACTACGAGTACATTTTATCAGTATTCATCGATGGAATCTGTCAATATTATACGTGCTCGAAAAACCGTTCCAACAAATATTGAATCAATTCTGTCAAATACACAATTGCTTTGGATGGGTTGGTAGGTACAACAGTGAGTCCCAAAAGTATGAAATGATAGATTTATCTTCTCAAATCGCAGGTAATGACTTCTTAAAGACGATCGAGAAAACTATATTCATTAATAGGTATAAACTGCTCCACACGAGTTGGGGATATTGACTTAAATTGCAAAAAAATATAGTTTAAAGGAGATTTCGTGATGAAAATTCATATTAATATGATTGCAAGTTGCAGGAAATTAAATTAATTTTAGCCTGTAAGTAGGCAGCGAATACAGGGTGGTTAAGAAAATCGAGTAAAATAAAGAAATTTTATTCCCAGAGAATTCAAGCATTTTAAGACTATCAATACAATGTATGGCCTCCACGGTCATCAATAACAGCTTGACATCTTCTTTGCATACTACACAAGAGGTTGTTGAACATTTCTTGAGTAATTTGTTTTCATAAACGGAGCAGAAGCTCTCTCAGATTATTTAAGGATTCTGGGGGTAAGTTGATGATAATCTAATCTTCTTTAGAGCATATCCCATGCATGTTTTATGCAATTCAAATCTGGTGAGTGCGGAGGTATTGGTAAATGTGGTATACCAAGCTCCTCGTGCGCATTCTCAACTATGGCTGCACGGTGCGGTCTAGCGTTATCGTCTAGAAATTGAAAGTTTCACCAATAGCAGCGTGAAAATTTGGCAAAACATTGTCAATGACGTGCTCCCTATAGCATAAGGCGGTCACATTCCCAGGACAAATGTGTAGATCTGTGCGCCCATTGAAACATATCCCGGCCCATACCATAACACCACCCCCTCGGAATGGATGGACTTCTTGGACATAGCGACGATTACGGGGTATGCTTGGGATTGTCCATACCCTTTTCTTCGAGAATCTGAAAATTGTCCATATCTGGATTCATCAGTGAAAAGGACACTACGCCATTGATCATTCCAATTGATATGTTGCCTTGCTCATTTCAGTCTTCGACGCTTATGGTCCCTTGTTAATGGAACTCCTCTTAATGGACGTCTAGAACCTAGATTCGCCTCTCTCAATCGTCGTCTGATGGTTTCGATGGAAACTTGGACCCCATCTGTATTTCGAAGAGTATTCCGTAGCATTCTACAAGTAGATGTAGGCTTTCTTTTCGCCGAAACGGTGATGAAACGATCTTGAGCAGGTGTTGTTTTTCGTCGCCCACCAAGCCTTGGTCTTTCCCTGAATCTATTCCAAAGTCGAGATATCATACTTTGGCTGCCTTGGAGTCTTTCCGCTACAGCAACCTGAGTTAAGCCACACTGTAGCATTGTGATAGCCCTATTAGCTTCAGCGTCTTGACATTTTGAGAAAACTCGTTTCGAATCGAAGCCGTTGATAAACTGACTCCATTTTAAAATAAGAACATTCATGAAGCATATGCAAAGAACCAAACTTCAGAAAAAAGGCGACCAGACTGACGAAATGTCTCATACTGATTTCTATTGAGCGATTCAAGTTGTTTTTGAGTTTTAAATGATTTTACAGCGATTTTCTCAAAGATAACATACTTTTCAAAACGATTGAATACGATATCCTTAACTTTTTTGGAGCAGTATATTTGTTACGATAAATTCTAAATATACACTACGCAATCTCTTCCAGGGAAAGAAAGAAGGAAATATCCAAAAAATTCCTTAGACGTTTCACGTTTTTATGAGGTCTGTCAATGTCAAGTATCACACAAGTGAACTACTGAAATTTTGAACTACCGTTTCGTTCACTTCGTTCCAACATTGTTGTGCCCTCTTGATCTTATTTTCTTCGCAATTCTGACCAAATTTTTTTTTCAGAGAGGAAGTCAAGGACCACAAGGTCAGCTGGGGGGCCAAGTTCTCCTTCCCCTGCAAGATGATGGCCAACGCCTCCACCGGCGTTTTGGAGAGGTGCGTGCTCCGCATCTCCATAAGGAAGGAGAGCAAGGGGGCAGGTCGTTCAACAAGCTAGGCTTCGTCGATCTGAATCTTGCCGAGTATGCCGGAGCCGGTATCACCTACAAGAAGGCGCTGCTGGGTGGGCTATGACGCCAGACACCGTCAGGACAACAGCATGCTGAAGTTCTCCATCGCCATGAACATGCTGTCGGGAGATGTCCTTTTCAAAGTGTAAGTAATGTCTGTGTTAAAAGTCTAATTTATTTTCACCGCTTCGATAGTTCTCAACTGCCCTCTATTCTGTTCGGATTCTCACTGCCCCGTCCTCGGCTGAGCGGCGCTTTATATCCCATACGCCAATGTTCTAGAAATGACTAGATATTGAAAGAGGACACTATAATACACAAGCTCAAAACATAATTCTTTTAATATAGCACTGAATTTGAATTGAATTAGACTCTTCTGTGGCAGAAATGAATTTGATTTTATTTGTCTCTCATTTGTAAACGTAAGTTTCCAAAAACACAATATCAAGAAAGTTTATTTTATCAAGTCCACCCGAATCCGCAACCATAGTGGCTCCAGTTCTGCGAAAAGAGTGGCCGGTGTATAACACTGGGTCTTTTAAACCTAAATATTTCGCTATTTGCTTTGGGACACCACCAATAGTGTGCTGGCCATTAAGGGAAATGCACTTTCCATGTTGGTATGTCGAAAAAATCTTAGGCTTTCTGTTCCAGGAGGCCGAAGATTTACATATTCTCTGTATAACATACAGGGCTTGAAGCTGCAGCCATCATCGGTTATGGTGAATCTTCTTGTTGTTAAATTTTTTGTTTGTCGCAATGTCACAATAACGTATTTTTCCATATCTTCTACATCATTCATGTTTTAGGAGAGAATTTCGTCACATCGGCAACATCCAAAAATCCCAAATATTGTTACAATTTTCGCCAGCAACCACTGGACATCAGGAGCATGTAAAAGAAATTGTTTAGCCTCTTCTTTACTCAATACCTTGGCATTTTTTGGCGTATAACGCTCATTTTTTCGTTTCAGAAACGCTATTACCTTTTGAAATCTGCAAATGACAACTAAACGCCATATTTTTCAATAAATTTTTTGAGAAAAGCAAACCTACGAACAGGGGCATTTTCTTTCATTTCCAAGCAGCTTTTCAGCATAGACCATTTTGCCCATAAAGTATTAGGGCTGAATCTAGCTGATAGTTGATTCAAGTAGACCAACAAAACATCTTCAGTTACCCCAATCACACTATTTTTGTTTTGCCACTTTTTGAAGTCGTCGTATTCTCGCTCGTACCTTGAAGATGATTTTGCAGATAATAAACTTGATGCTACACTGCCTCAATAATTTCTTTTGGTATATTCATTTTCGCTTTCGCCAAAACAAATGTAAAGAAAAATAGACATTTTCGCCAGTAAGAACCCTCTTAGCTTGCTAGTAATGTTATATACTAAGTAGAATATCATCAAATGACACCTCAAAATGTTCGGCATCAAGCGGGAGCGCTTTCAAATGATAATCTAGGGATCCTTACATCTTTTCCGTTCCCATCATTCGCTCGGAAGTGAATATCCGACGCTACGTTATCGTCTGGCAAAGGAAACGTCAACGCATTATGCAATTGGATATCGCAACACTGGGCACGTATAAAACGCTAAACCATACGCTATCCGCGAAATAAATTAACCCAAACTGATAGGTCCGTCATGTGGTAGACCAACACGGTGCGTAAGACAACAGTATACATCCTGGATCGAACGTTTATGGGCCTTGCTGAGTGGCTTAATGGCAGTTTGCTCTGATCGCTGGGGACGTATAGGCCACATATCATGCGAATTTAATCTTACGCCTTGGCTCTTTCAATCCACAGGGTTGAAATTTATTGATCAACTGAAACTTTGCTCAAGAGAAAGCGAATTGTAGTTTGTTTACTGTATGAAAAAAACTTAGTTTCGGTTGTCTCTTAGGTCCATGAAGGTATGGAAAGTTTTTCTAATTGGATGTCATCTAAAAACCATGAATAATGGACTATGACATTGCCCTGGCTTGCTCTCGTTCTGATCTTCACAGCATAGACTATAACCTCACCGAAGGTTTGGAAGTTCTAGAAAATAACTCTTCTGAGTGCCTCTATTTGAACAATCATCAGGGATGTAGAAGAATCCACTTCTCGGCAATTATTTCTTGAAACATAGTTCCACTCCCAAATATCTTCGAGTTGAACTGGATTCCGTTCTGAATTCCGAAGTCACTGCAGATTATTAACGTCAAAACTTGAAAACTAAATGGTAGATACTTCTTGCTGTGCTGATGCAACAACACTTCGTACGTCAGCGCTAGCCTTGAATTTTTCGTTGCTAGATACTGACTAAACAGTGTTCATGTGCCAAAAATTGCTACAGAGCCCAATTAACGAGGTTTGTTTCTGGAACTATCAGATCTTTACCTATACCTTGGTTCCAGTCTTCTGAAACATTGTTCCTCCCCATATCAATTTGATTATTTAAGAAACTGCTTGATTGCTGACACCAATAAAATTCGTGGACTTGATCTTTCTTTTCTCACCGTTGAGAACTCTGGTTATGAATGCTGATAAGAAGAGAAGGAAATGAAAAGCTCATAAATAACTTTCTCATATATAAATACCAGGTTGTTTTTCGTTTATTTCTGCTTTTGCAGATGTAATTTTCTTCTTCTCATGAAAATCAGTTGTACATTTTCATGAGGAATGGTTCAAAGGCTTAATAGCCTACCCAAACACCTCAGATCATCATCTACAACAAATAAATACTAAAAACTCCAATCATTTCGCCTTCGAATGACATGCACCCAGTGCGAGTGACGTCATTCTGGCGAAAATACTTCAATACAAGTCCGTAACATCCACTTTTAATGTTTGCAATCAAGTTGTAAAATATCAAACATTAATTTTCGAATGGCTGCGTTGATGTAATGCATCTCGAATAACTACCGAACGTTAATCATCAATGAGCTCATAAGACGAATTTATAATACCCTGGTCATACGGCAATCTATACAGAGATGAAAGAATGGCTATAATCAGGTAATCCGTGACGTTTCATTGTGGCTGTTGTTTTCTAATGATCGGTCAGGGAACAATCCAAGGCTGCGGTTTCATTATTTCACAATTCAGTGAACTGGCTTGACAAAATCTGACGAATTTTTTGTTATTTATATCGTTTCGATAAATTGGGATCAGCTATCGGGAATATCGATTGTATTCGTACAGTATTATGAACTCCTATAGTATATAACATTACTAGCAAGGTAAAAGGGTTTTTACTGGCGAATGGAGTTACCTCCTTGAGCCAGTAAACTTCGTTACCTTGCGTGTATTGTTTTATATTTCATTTGTTTCTCATTTGTAAAAAGGTTAGTTAAATTCCAAAAAAATCTCAATAATTTGTCGCAAATGTCGTAAGCTATGGAAGCGTTGCCATGAAAATGTCTATTTATTTTTCTTTACATTTGTTTTGGCGAAAGCGAAAATGAATCTACCAAAAGAAATTATTGAGGCAGCCTGCAGTGTAGCATCAAGTTTATTTCCTGCAAAATCAGCTTCAAGGTACGAGCGAGAATACGACGACTTCAAAAAGTGGCAAAACAAAAATAGTATGATTGGGTAACTGAAGATGTTTTGTTGGTCAACTTGAATCAACTATCAGCTAGATTCAGCCGTAATACTTTATAGGCAAAATGGTCTATGCTGAAAAGCTGCTTGGAAATGAAAGAAAATGCCTCTGTTCGCAGGTTTGTTTTCCTTAAAAAATTTATTGAAAAATATGACGTTTAGTTATCATTTGCAGATTTCAAAAGGTAATAGCGTTTCTGAAACGAAAAAATGAGCGTTATACGCCAAAAAAGGCCAAGGTATTAAGTAAAGAAGAGGCTGAACAATTGCTTTTACATGCTAATGATGACCAGTTGATCTCTCCTTAAACATGAATGATGTAGATGCATGTTATACCTAAAATATGTAAATCTTCGGCCTCCTGGAACAGAAAGCCTAAGATTTTTTTTGACATACCGACATGGAAAGTGCATTTCCCTTAATGCTGGCCAGCACACTATTGGTGGTGTCCCAAAGCAATAGCGAAATTTCAGGTTTAAAAGACCCAGAGTTATACACCGGCCACTCTTTTCGCAGAACTGGAGCCACTATGGTTGCGGATTCGGGTGGAGATATTTTAGCACTAAAGCGTGCAGGAGGTTGGAAGAGCACCGAAATTGCGATGAGTTAAGTCGATGATTCGGTCAACAAAAAATCGAAATGTCTAGCAAATTATTTAGTAGTAAGGAGAGTACAAATGTTTTGCAGTCCTCGAGTTCAGCAGTTTGTGGGTCAACAGATGGTTCATCATCATCAGTATCAACTCTTCCATCATCAAAAATCTGTGTTACTAGAAATAACAATTGTACCATGATTTTCAACATATATGACGATAAAACAAACTTTTCTCATGTAAATAATACTACTAACTTGTGAAATTTTTGCAAGTAAACTGTCAGTTATACAAGTTAGTGACTTGATAAAATAAACTTTCTTGATTAATATTGTGTTTTTGGAAACTGACGTTTACAAATGAGAAACAATTAAAAAACTAAACACTCCTATCCTATATTGTTAGGGGGGCATAGGAAAAGGGATTTGGTAATTCTTGGTTTCGTTGCTTGTCCTAAGAACATAGTTCTCAGGATACATCACAACTAAGTAGTTGCATAAGTATGCACGAGCACCACTGCAAGATGATGACCAATTGGTTGAGATCTCGAAAAATATCACAATAGGGACACTGCATCTTGAACTTATCTTTAGAATGACCTTGGCTAGTCTAACTTATAAGCATAAGATTCGAAAGCTCCTCCTTACCTTCAGGTAAAGGACATTCTTTTCCAACAACTCAAACCTGTTCAACTTCATTGATGACTCCTCCTTATTGTATTAGATAAGCCTAGTTTGTTGATTCAGATCTTGTACCGACAAAAGCCTTCATAGTCAAATTTTAACAATGCTCCAATCATTATCATTTAAGCAAGAATGATTTGGGCACTTGCGAATGAAGAAATCGTACATTTTTCACATTCAGACAATCCCT